>JAKWJA010002145.1:0-157170 GCA_027704765.1 Solanum habrochaites
AAGCAATGTGAAGGCGTGTAAACACTACCCAATACATATCATTCGCATAAGAGTTTCTACGAATAGCCTTAAACCATAACCTACCCTACAATCCGAAGAATTTCGTGATCAAAGCAAGCAAATCCTCAATAATCTTTGCTATCACTCTTCGTGTCCCTCTTCTTCGAGCGTTCTCCCTCTCTTGTTCTTTATATTTTTCGTATTCAAAAACACTCTTCTTTTACCATAATTAGTATATCATTAAGTATAAGAAGATGTATAAAAGAACCCACTTTTATTTTTAAGGTTGTCTCCTTAACCCCAAGTAATTGAATTTATTAAGATTAAACCACTAACTTTTATAATATAAGAAGCGAATAGAAAACGCCCTTAAAATTTTAACGAAATAGACCCAATCAGGGTCACGCAGCATGTGAAGGGCCCGTCGTGCCTGCGACGGTCCGTCCTGATGCTCGTCACAAAGCTCAGAGCACTCGAGCAGTAAAAGGTCTGTGACGGCCCCGTAATGAATTAGACGTCCGTCCTGCCACCACCGTGGATTTAGAGCGTCGTCCTCAAATACCCAAATTTCTAAATTCTAAGTGTTTGGAACGAGGACCCCAACACGGTCCGAGTGCCCATGATGGTCGTCGGGGATCCGTCGACTCAGTCAGTTTTCAGAAATAAAATCGGCTGCTCAAAACGACTAAACAGGTCGTTACAGAAAGGAACCGAATTTCATGTTAATAGCTCACATGATTATAGCGATTAATGATTAACATCCTATAAAATAGGTTATGGTTTCTTTAAAGAGTTTATGCCTTCCTCACATAGGTTATGGTTGTCTTTAAAGAGTTTATGCTCCTCAAATAGGTGATGGTATTCTTTAAGAGTTTATGCCTTCCTCAAATAGGTTATGGTTTTCTTTAAAAGAGTTTATGCCTCCTCAAAGATTAACGATTTAAGTTTATGGAAGGATTTGTAAATGTTGGCATTGGACCCCATAGTCATGATTTATGATGTAAGTTTTCCAAGATTTTATATGTTTTTACTTGGTAGCATGCATCCATCATGTTTTCAAGATTAGAATGTTTTTATCTTTATGCATGTTTTTCACCATTATTCAGGACATTCAAAGTTGCACACATATACGCTTATGTCTATGTTGTCGCCCATATATGGGTTTATGTTCATTCATCCGATTGTGGATAGTAAATCCAATTTTAAATTTGCTTACTTTGTGAGTACTCATGGTAGCGATTATGATCATATGTTATGTTTCTGTCTATTTCAGTCATTTAAATTTTTAGATTCTTTCGTGAGCTAGGGAATTTTTTTAGTTACCTATGTGATATAGCGAAATATTGTCAGACTTAGTATGTATCAACACGCTTATGAGTTCGTGGTACTATAATTTTTGGTATCACTTATGATGTTGAATTGAGACTTATATCTCATTTTCAGCCTTATTGTCTTCATGGTTATCTTAGTGTCGGCTTTTGTATAGGACTTGGTTCGGGTCTATCGGGATTCTATTTCACCATGTCCGCCTAAGGTATATTGGGATCGTGGACAAGGATTTATTGAATTTCTAAGTTTTTAGGACATCGGGGTATGGGACGAGTCCTGCGTCCGTAAAACATGTCCACAACCCATATAACTCTTTCGAACATTTCCTCAAGTTATGAAATATAGTTAATTGGCTAACTCTATGGAAGTCTGTGAAAATTTATACGGTCCAATCCGTGATCCTGAAATTTTCACAACCTAGAGTTGGGAAACACTTGTGCAGAGCCGTAAATGCCTCCAGAAAGACACGTTTTGCAAACTTCGCCATGTTTGAACTATCTCTGATATGATATTGATCTAGGTATTTGCCGGGGTTACGCTAAGATAATGATTGAACTTGAGGTACTAGCGTGAAATCCCTTAAATACAGAGGTTGACCTGAAACTGCTCTTTGGAGTTAGTGAGAATTGGCTAGAATTCTTACGCCCCTGTAGGGGAGGGGGGGAGGGGAAGAAATCGGCGAAGTAGAAACCCCCTCCCCTGGGCAAATAGGACTTTCGGATAAAAGTTTATGTTCTTATATTATTATTGTGTCTTATAATCAATTATTTGGAAGAGGATCAAAATTGCTCTGAACTATGCGAATGGACACTTGTATCCTTCGTTACATTTTGGGATAAGAAAATGTCCCCGCAATTATTCCAAGAGACCACAATACCTTCAAGAGTTAACAATCCACATAAGTGTTGCCACTGGATTGCACGACAGAAGAAGCCAACAATTTAGTGGCGACAAAAGTCGGCAACAAAAGGCAGATATTGACAGCTAAGACTTTAACTGATTTTTAAATTTGAATTCTAATTATGTGTTTTTTTTTTTTCATTATTATTTTTGAAAAACCACCATGATTTGATAAAGAGGAATTTGAAGACACTAACTGTTTGTATTTTGATGTATATGTAAAATGACATAAGATATACCACTGACGCATTACTGCTCGTAGGAGATTACATCAAGAAAGTAGTTTGATGATTTTCCTAATAAGATTGGATGTTTTAAAATATTGATAGTGCATGTTATTTAGATTAGAAAAGTAGGTCGCAATCGAAAATATTTATCCATATTTTTGTGAAAAAATAATGTTATACTAGGAAATGGTTATTGAACATTAGTCGCCACTAAAAAGTCACTCATAACCTTTAGTGACATATTTTGGAATTTGTGGTGACTTTCTTGGACAGTAAAGGTATAGCTCTTTTGTAGTAAATTCAGTTGACTACGCTTAGGTGAAGAGATAAGTGCCATGAAGTTTGCCATGTAACTACAATTGAATAGTTAAGCTCTTGAGGGTTTTGTGGCTTTGGGATAACGATTAGTGGTATCTTTTGGAACCCTGGTATAAGTGGTCTCCTACTGACAAGTGAAGTCCTGATTGTGTGCATAGATAAGGTACAATGCAACCCTACAGGTTTTAGGACAATTACATGTATTATTTTGATAAATCTATACATCTAACATCATACAGTTCATCGGATTTCAAGACTATACTCTGTGTCTTCAGCGTATTTGTGTTTCATTTTTTATGTGAACATATAAAAACAACTTGGAAATAAGAGGTAGATCCTCACAATGGCCAGGTAAAATAACTGGGTCACAGGATTTGTGTACCAAAAAAGGTACAGTAAATAAGTTTGCAAGTTTTATTTTTCTATGAGGATTTCTTGCATATTCGTGAACTCATATATCATTTAGAAATTCTTACAACAAAATATATTTGACATAAATAGTGTACCAATCTTTATCAGCATTAGTTAGTTTTATTGAACCATATTATTAAAATGTTTGGGACAATACACAAAATGTAATTACGCTAAAAATACATATTTTATAGCAATTAAATATTGCCGATAAAGATTATTTTGATATAGTGAAAACTGATCCCTATCTTATAGTAAATGAACAGAAAGTGGCTTAAGAATAGAAACGAACTTTAGATTCGGAAGTGCTCGCCCAATAATTGTTTTACCCAATTTGTGGTACAATGACGACCTTTCCATTTTTGCCATGTCCTTCACAAGCCAAAAAAACATGGAATCAGATAGAATGGTTGATGACAACGTCGGGGGTGATTCAACAGTGGTAACAAAAAAGATATATGCTGTAGATCTTCAAATTTAAGGGGGCCTTATTTTTAATAATAAGATGTTTTAAGTTATTATTTTTGTAACAAATATTGATCTACTATTTATAACAAAAAAGTAAACTTTTTGAAAAATTAAGAAATTATTAGAAGAATTTTGATAATATTTAGAGGACCTATATATTTCATGAAAAATAATTTAAATATTAAGAATGCGTTATATTATCAATTTGAAACTAGAAGAAATATATAAATTTATTACAATTAAAATATAGGTTCCCGTTGAATTTTTGCTTTAGACCACTAATATGATTTGGAAAACCGCTCCTGATCACTAAGAAATCAATAATATTGGACAATTTTTGGAGTCTTTTAATACATACCCCGGAAGTAGGTGAGTTTGTTCAAGTGAGGATTTGTCGAATACAGGGTGCACCAATTGACAAAACGTATAAAGTGGGATGATCGGAACATGGGTGTGCCAAAAGAATGTATTAAGTAGGAATTGATTTTTTTTTTTTTCTTTATTCTTCAAGGTCAAAAATCAAACATTTAACCACGTGACCTACTGGACTAGTTAGATTCTTATAATAGTGTGTCAGAATATGATTGTTATCATAAAAATTTAGAAAAGTATATACATAAATATTTAGTTTTATGAAAAGGCTTCCACGTTCAATGTCCTTATTTTTGCCTATTATTCGCTTTCGATTGAAATTAATCATATTCTTGAGGCTTGAAACAAATAGAGATTATGAAATTTAAGTCTTGAAAATGGAAGAAAATAACAACGACCTATTCATATTAAATGGACCCATGCGGAAGTCAAAACAGATTTGTCATTCAATGGATACAATAAAATAAAAAATCAGCTTAATCTATTTGTTATTAAGCCCAAAACCTTTTCAATTTGAATTTTCATTTTTTAGAGGGGATATCTTTGCCCATTGTTGATAGACTTTCCAAAAAAAAAGATATTAAAATAACTTATACGAGGTGATAATATTTTTAGAGAGCGTAGCGAAATCTTTTGAAATCAAGATTGGGAGGAAAATTGTAAGAAATATAAATTGCAATGCTGCAACTAGGAAAGATTTCTTTATTCTTGCTATTGATTGGGCAAAACTGATGTACATCCCCTAATTTTAAAAGGAAAAGAAGACTATTATTGACGGTATTACCAAACTGTTTGAATTTGATACTAAATTGATAACTTATATTTGCCAAATTAATATTTGATAGCACTACCATTGTTCGTTGGATCACTTCAAAATATTACTCCGGAAAGGTACAAGTTATGAAATATCCAGGTCCTTTTTAAACCTTGTAGTTGATCCCATTTCTAAAAAAAAAAAAAAAAAACCACAATGATGTGGCCACTAAAAAGCCAAATATTCCATCAATTTTGGAATTTTTTTTTGAAATATATCCAAATTTAATCGAAAATGTAACAATTTCAAAATTTGAGCAGGACTTATTGCTCCTGCACTAATAGAGTATATTTAATGATATATGAACGCCCAGCTGGACAAGTTCATTATTTCTACTGATGCAATATTTATGATATCAATGAACACCTATATATATATATAGATATATAATATTAAATAAGGCAGGGGTAATAAATTGCTCCAAAGGTGGAAATGTTACAACAATTCGATCAAAGTTCGAATCTATTTCGTACCTTGCGAACTTATTTTAACAGATTCACACCAAACTAACAATCTGAATGTGATTTGATAATATTAGATTTGTGTGTAGCATTTAACATGTAGCATTGCCTCCATTCTCGATAAAATAATCATGTTCATTATTTTATTCTTTGAACATAAATTTTAGTTTGTGAGTCATCAATATAGTAGATGTTAGAGAACCACTACATGCTAAGGGTTATTGTAATCATGGACAAAATATATATCTATATTGCTTGGGCTTGTAAGATAGAACACTCAGCCAAAATTTTATGGCAACCTCTGACTAAATGTTTCTTTCTTTTTCTACAAAGTGTATCCATTTGCTTATGTTCATGGATTCTTCAAGTTTCACAGGTTCATGATGGTTGACCAACTATGTATTTTTGGAAAACTTTTGTAGATACATAATCGCGTATACAAGTACAAAGAAATGTTTACACGAAGAGCTCTAAATTTGTGTTAGAAGGAAGAAAGCAGTTTGGTTCTACTTGATTGTGCAATATGCCTTATTCAAATTTCGAGACCGGAGAAAAGGACGAGAAAACCGAAACTTGTAAGATATTTCCATGAAAATTGCTTGGAGAAATGGGCTAATGCAAAAGGAATAAAAGCAAGTTGTCCACTTTGTAGGATGTGCTTATAACGCGGAACTAGGAGAAGAGTATCGACAACACTCGAAGAGAAGGAAAAGAGATCATAGTAGAGAAAGAAGACTCTTGCTGGTCTTATCTGAACAGAGGATATTGCCATTGTAGCTTTTCGAATTGATCAAGCTCAAATATAGAATTTAGGGAAATGCACAAGTACCCCTGCAACTATACCCGAAATTCAGAGAACCCAGACTTATACAAATTAAGGTCCTAGACCCCTAACAGATTGATAAGAATTTCTATCCCTTTTCGGCATACGTGGCTTTAGCTTTAAAAAAATCAACCAGCTTTGGGCCCATTAAATAGTGCCACGTAAGACGGAAAAGGGGTTAGGTAGAAAATATTAATAAAATAAGTTAAGGGGGTCAATAGGATCTTCACTCATTTGAGTTTAAAATTTACTTATAAGCGTGTCGTTTAAAAATTTCAGACATTTGTAGGGAAAAATTTTGAGAAGTACTTGTGCAGTCTCCCTAGATAAACACAAAAAAAATGTTTTAATTTATATCGGCACTATATCTATAAAAGAAAGAAAGAAGTTGAAAACCAGGTTATAATGTTCACATCCTTTCGAACGGAGTCAAAATAGTTCGTAAAAAAAAATTTCTCTTATTTTGAAAATTGTTAAGGGATCACCTTCGAGGAAATCATTTTTTGAGAGAAAAAATGCACAGAATTTATGGTATTTGCTTAAAATTTGTGATAAGTAACTTTCATTAAGTGAGAAGAGAGTGAAATACAGGTATGCTATATTGAGTTATTGATCCAGTAAATAACAAAAACATAAATAAACCTTGAAAGGTATGGAAATTTAATATATTCTAAAATAAAGATGTCTATTTGTAAATGCCGGTTCGTTTATATAAAAGGCAACAGAAAATTTTGGATGGAAATTTTTTGTAGTAACTTGGAATTTCAACTTGTCATATTTGGACGAAATTGAGTCTCACGTCTAGGATATTGGTAACAATTGGGGGATCTAATTATGCAATTGATCACACGAGTAGATAGCCAAGAAGTTAAGGAACCTGTAAGACTTTACAAAATTGATTCTCCCAACGGGGGTTAGTGTGGGTGTCAATCACGATGGTCTGGGTTGGGGCGACAATTAGTTAAGGTGCGTATGAGAGGAAGAGCTCATATCATACTTGTAAGAAAATACATAAATAGTTTAAAGAGTACGAGATTTGTACCTTTATTTAACACACATAAAATGGGGGGGGAAAAGAGGATTTACAATGCCTCAAGTATTTGAATTAGTACAAAATACCCCCGTTAATCCTCTCGGGGAAAAGCCTAAATACCCTCAACGTATTGAAAATGGAACAAAATACCCTCATCCACATATTTGGATCCAAGATACAATTCATCCAACTATTGACTCACCAAAATACCCTTCCATCCACCTTGGGTTCAAATTGACCACTTATTTAACGGTTTAAATTTAAGCTGTTAAAATATTTTTTTAAATAGTGGTGCAAAAACTATTGTTCTAATTTAACTTATAGTATAATTATATAAATCAATCCACTACCCACCAATATAATTAAACATCCAATAATGAATCCTCACATTATTCATGCAACAACAGAAAAAACTATTGTAATTGAGTGTTTTTAAAAAATTGAGTTGAAAAATCTAGAGAAGTAAATTATCTACATTCAAGTTTCTAAATAAAAATTATGGATAACTTAAAAAGTCTGACATGTTCATCTAATTGTTATAGGTCTCAATTATGCGATGGTTACCTTCATAGGTCAAAACATTTCAAAAATAATATATTAAAGGTTTTAAAACAAAATCATAAATAGTTATTCAAAGAGATTTTAAAAAAAAGTGCATGAATTAATTCGGGAGTATTACTTCTTACCTTTATCATAAATTTCTAATTCAATCTTGAAAGAGAATCCTATTGAAGTGTCCTCCTAAATAGCGGCTCAACCGAAATTTAATTGGGTCTTCGGTTCGGACTCGAATAAATTTTGGATGTCATTTCTGAAAAATCCTATACGTACATTACTGTCTTAGTAGTGTTTATAAAGATTTTTGAGATTATAATTGAATATTAACTTGGGGTGCGGTTAATAGTAGTACGTGCGTAGGGATTGGTTTATAAATTATATTAATAAATTAAATAAAACCACGTGAACACCATAGTAATTTTACAAAAAATAGATAAAGAGTTTATTGTAACAAAAAATTAAGTAAAGTGATCAATTTTGAACCCTAATAGGTGGATGACAAGGGTATTTTGGAGCCAATAGGTAGATGGAGAAGGCATTTTGGAGCCATCAGGTGAGCATTGAAGGGTAATTTTGTACATTTTTAAATACTTTGAGGTATTTGGCCCTTTTCCGATCATCTTCTTTTACATACCTTTGACCTTTTCTCGTGAAAGCTCGATTCATGTGGTCTTAACATGACCACTAAATCGGAGCCGGTCACCATGGTCAGCAAATGCGTTTAGGTTTGTCTGTTGAGATGATGAGATAGTTCCATTGAAGTATGCTAAGTCTAGTTTTGAGAACATTTAATCCAATCGCAACCTTCATTTCAGGTCCACTTTTGGCTCAAAATTACTCTCGACTGTAATCCTGGCTCTTTATGACTCATATTTTCATAGCTACCTTAAAGTGAATTATTAAATATTTATTTATTATAATGCTTAATGTTCTGGTTTCCAAATTTAAACTCTTCTAAAATAAACTAAAAGAATGATATTTTAAAATTTATTTCTTACAAAAAACCACATATATAAAAATGATATTTTTAAAATTTATTTCTTATAAAAAACCACATATGATTTCTATTTTGACCCGGTACAGCTGAAAATAAGTGATAAATCATCAATTCATGGATTATCTTCATTTATTATACATAGCCCAACTCAAAATGGGATCTAACTAAAAATCCATACTTACACGGATGCTCGTCCATCAAATAAGATATTATTTTATTAATATAAAATTTTCCTCAAATATCCAATGTCTTCTTCATTTTGTTTTCTATTCATTTATTAATCTTTATGTTAACTATGATATTAGGAGTCAAATTGGAAATGAACTCACATATGTAATGATTTTAATTGTATTATGTTTAATGGGATGAGTTGGAGATAAGATAAATGATATTTTTATTCTTTTATTTTGAATTTTGGGTTTCACCTAAAAGAAAATTTTTTCGTACATATTTGCTTAATTTAGTCAAATTTTTATGATCTAATTATGATATATGGAATGAATCATTATTTTCACTCCTTGTTGTCAAATTGACTTCAAAAATGGTGGACAAGATTAACCTTTTTTGTATATTAAAGTCCATCATTTGAGCTTTTATATAAGTAATTTCAAATTATTTTAATGGAAAAGGTCCAAAATACCTTAACTATGAGATTGGTCATCTTGCCCTCCATCCACCTAATGAGTATGTTTTGAATCCTTAGACAATAGAAGATTCGATGCATCAATCCTATGTGGTACATAGTTTTATGAGCCTTTCGAATATAAAAGACTCTAACCTAATTTATGCTCCTCCAAACACATAAGTAATATTAACTTTATGTAAATATTTAAAAAAAACCATACTTTCTTATGATTGAGATAACTGCTCCAATATCCTCTTTAAGAGGTAAACTACTCGTGAAAATCTTTGAACTAAGAACTCATTTAAAAATAAAGCGGCTTCTTTTTATCAATGTAAGAAATATACATTTGGGAATACTTAATTCCCGTATACTCTTACCAATTAGAAATTACACATTGTTTCTAACAAAATATATCTCAAAATCACATTTGTATATGATATTGATGAATCGGAAAGCCATACTGCATAAAATTGATGGTTTTCTAGATACCCTAATGCTTAAACAGTAATGGTACTTTCATAAATTTCAAATTCCTTGACATGGTCTATGAATTCCCATGTTGCATCGAAAACACAATCAACTCCAATCCTGAAGCATCATGCATCCCACAACCATCCGATCCTTTGGTTGATGCTAAATAGGAGCCGAAAGTAAGCCTATCCTTACACTCTCATAATCGCTTTTATAAGCTTCTGACACTAGAAGTTAACCTTCTTTGGTCAATATCGTCAGGTGTTAAGCAATAGATGCAAATCCTTCCATAAAACCTACTGAACTAACGGCGAAACCCTAGAAACTCAGTACATCTGAAGTGGACAAAGGTCTAGGCCACTTCTTAACGCCTCAGTTTTCTAGGATGGAGTTGAATTATCATTGACCAAATACAGATAAGGACCAGGAAAGCAATGGACCTCAACCAAAACTCAAACTTGCTAAATTAGCATACGATCTCGGATCTTGAGACTTACAATCAATCATCAAAATGTTCAACCTGCTCATCCTGCTTGTGAGTCAATGAAGATATCATCAATAAAGCAATCACAGCTATACCAACATATTTGTGAAAGTCCTATACATAAAATCCATCAATCTCATCAGTCCATAGTCAAATCGCAAAGACATACACCAAAAAATCATAGTAGCCATACCGAGTTTAAAAATATGTCTTCTGAATGTCAGTTCCTTTGCCTCCATTCTGGACAACCCTACTAGGTCCTCTTAGCGAAGTAAAATTCGCTCATAAAGTTGATCAAACAAATCAACTATTTTTGGAATAAGACATTATATTATGTTAACCTATTAATTACAGATAAGGCAATGCTCAATCAAAGAAAACATAACTATTGAACAAAAAACACACCGAGGTGACCCTGGAGAAATACTTGGTCTAAAAAAATTCCTGATCTATAAATCCTTCAATTGATCCTTTAATTATTAAGTTCTTCCAAGGGTCATCTCCGGGAGGAATAGAAGTAAGGGCTGGTATTAGGGGATGGTACAATACTGAGTCTATATCTCTCTCGACGAAGAAAATTGGGAAGATAATCAAGAACCTTCAAAACTCATTACAATAAAAAACTAACTTAAAAGTAGGTGTAGGAGAGGGGAGATAAAAATAAGAATTGAGGTAACCTTACCCCCAACGACTCCAAACCCCCCTCCCCCCCCCCCCCTCCTCTACCCCCACCCCCCCGCGCTCCCCATTTTGTCCTTTTTTTTTTTTGTCCCAACGGCCCCCCCCGACGGCGAGGAGAGAATACAAAAGGGGAGGGAAAAGTCAGAAGACAGGGGGAAGGGCCTCCCGATAACCTCCACTTTTTATACACGCACAAAACGTCAGAACACCCTCACTCATTCCCAAGTTGCTATCACGAAATACCCGTACCTACAATAGACACCCGAAAACGTAAGCCTCCTAAGCATAAAACCCAAACACACCAAACTCACAGCTACCATAAAGAACAGCGCCACGACCATATAACAGCCCACCCAGACACAGAGCCATACAAACCCGTACAGCCCCACTTCCATCGCCGCACACCACTCATACATCAATCTCCACACACAACAAAAAAAACGACTTCCCGATACCTCAACTCACACGACCCCCTCCCCCTCCTCCCCCATACTTCCACCCTCTAAACAACTAAGTAAATTCAAACTATATAAATCACATCAATACCAACGACACAAAACACCCCCCCACCCCCACCAATCCCATCACCCCCTTCATTCGCCGAACCTCTATCTTGACACAGCCAAAACCCGCCCCAGATTCCGAGCGCAACACCCGCCACCGCCCAGAGAGCTTACAATCAACACCACCCAAAATACTCCAGCCCTCACGCGAAACGGAAGCAAACAATCCAACTGTAGGTCCTTACAAACACGGCGGCATGCCTTCAACCCACCACAGCCCAACACCCCCCACCCTCTAAGAGGCATAGAAAATAAAACGATAAAGTCCCAAGAAACCACAGGCTAAGCACGCAATCAAAGGCACGGTCCCCCAACCACCTCAAACCTTCAAAAATCGAGACAGAAGAGAGGAGTGCAAGAAAGAAGCGAAAGAACCACAAGACCATCGGCCCACACCCCGCCTGAAGAACGCCACCCACGAGTAACATTCATCACAATCCCAACACTACCACATCCGCACCCCAGAAGAGAAAAACACCCCCAAAAGCGGACGGAGACAACAGAAGCAAAATCCGCCCCGCCAATCAGTCCTACCGATCCCCTACCCCACACCGTCGCTCCCTAACCATAATCCACTCTTACAAACCACTACATTTCAACGCAAACCGACCAAGCACATTTCACAACAACCACCAAACTAGCCCAACCCCCCCCCTCCCTAATCTCTATCTTCGCACACACGCACTCACCAAAGCCAACTACCCCCCTCTAGCCCGAAATCACACCCCCTCACAGCCTTATTCCACCGACCCAGCTCCGCCCAGAACAAACACGAAACCAAATAGCCTGCCCCCAGTTCTGAGCACCACACGCCACCGCACCAAAAACGATCGTCACCCCCGAACGACACAAACCCAAATACCCCCACCCCTCTCCCCCCAACAGTCTAGCCACCCCATCCCTCCCACACCAATTAACCATAAACACACTAAGCTCCCCACCTCATCAACCGCACAAAGCCAGTTACTCACCCTTAGCTCCAGACCACTCTACAAACACGACCACTACCCTGCCACAACACCACAACAACATCATCCCATCATCACTGGAAAGATGATAATGCAACCCTTAGAGATTATTGTCCTACTTTAACGATCCTCACAATGAAATAGGACAAATCTAGAGATTCACATCGTTTCTGTGTGAATAATGTGTGACAGGGATAAATAATAAGCCTAGAGGTCAGTCGTAAAGATTTAGAAGTGCCACGAAAGGAAAGACCAAAGACGTTTGAAACCCAGTCTTGCATGTGCTTGGTTCTTGCATGTTTAATGCAGTTGTTTGGTGTCCAAATTGATAAGGGAGGGATTATAAACCAGATGAACATGTTTCGGTTGAAAGTCTGTGTACGACTCCCCAAGGACCACCTAAGGGCCTTGCGAAGACCAGAAGGGGGTGGATTGGCAAGGAAACGCCACAACTGTCCCAAAAAAACGACCTAAACGACGCCCAGTGTTCATGCTACGCCCCGTATCTGGGGGCGTGTCTTAACACTTAGTTATGGGATTATATCCAAAAGTACAACCTTTTCTCCAAACTGACCCTGCAGGATGAGCCATCGTTCAAACGATGCCCCTAAGATGGGTCCGTCGTTGGACCCTACAGTTCACCGCATGCCCAACTTCAGCAAACTTAGGAGTGAACTGAAAAAGTCAGCCCACATCCTAATTAACTAGCTATTGTTGTTTTTAGTGTTTTTCTAGGTTTTCAATTTAGTTTATATCCTAACGACCTAAGTTAGATTATTTCTAAATCAAACCCCTCTCCCAATAAAAACTCTTCAAGACCCCATTGAAGTTGAACTTAAGGTAGAGCTAGGATTGAAGTGTTTTAGGATTTACTTAACCAAACTCTGGGGTTTTCTCCTATTAAGGATGATAGTTCCTTTTTTGGTTCTTCTTAAATTCAAGGAGCATGCAAAAAGCTTTCAAAAGGTTCAAATTCCTAACTTATTCTATTTTGAATTTAAGATGGGTCTTTGCATGAAAAGTTTTAATGGATGGGATTAAGAGTTTTCAATATAAAGTGATGGTTATGTAAAAACATAAGGGGACCCCATGATCATTCATATTCTCAAATTGAGTGAGGAATTGAGTTTGATATGAGATGGAATATAAGAAGGACAACCCTCAAGAAGGAACGGAGGAAGGAGTAGTGAATAGGAAGTTTTTCCTGGGGTGAGCAAGTTCCTATATACTAACCAAATAAGAATGGGAATGACGAGGTTCCCCTTCAAGTGCCCCAAGGTCCTCAAGCTCAAAATGTTGAATAGACATGTCTAATGTTGAGAAAAGGCGGTTGTTCGAGAGTTGACCCAAACTAAGACGACTCAAACTCAGTAATTCATAATGAAGGGGGGGGATAAATAAAAGATGCCTAACCTCTCCCCCAACCCCCTTCCCTCAGCCTGCCTCACCCTCCTTAATTATCACCTCTGGAGTTGACCTCAAGTGCACCCCAATGCAAGTACTTCACCTAATAGATCGGGATTTCACGAGGATGAATCCTCCTATTTGCATGGACACCAAGGTGGATAAACACAAGGTTTCATAGATGCGCTACTCAAGTTCGAGACCAAAATTCTTAGTAGTTCGATTATGTTTTCAAGTCTTGCATGTGAGTATAAGTTGCATGTCTCCTTATGTTATGAGTTTCATTGATGATATGATGTTTTGCATGCTCTTGATGATATCATAGTTACATGAGAAGACTGGTCGTTAATCTATATTTCTCATGTCAATGTGTAGCTAATGATATTTGCTTAATTATCTTATGAGTTATTATGTTCAAGTGACAATATGTGATTTGAAAGTTATTTCATATTGAGATTTATAATTATATGATGAGCATGTCTAATGTTGGATAAGGTAGTTCCTCCATAAATTAAATGCAAATGATGAAATATGTATGCACTTTGAATTGTGAAAATGGTTCCAAATTTGCTTGTGTTGCTTAGAGTGCATAATGATATGAAGTTGGTGGTACTTGTGAGTTTGGTCCATTGACTATGAATGTGGTATCCATGATGATGTGTGTTTTAAGATGCTAGTTGAGTCCTTGAAAGTGTTTAGTGTCATGAGAGGATGAATGTTTTCTAAATAGAGGAGATTGTAATGACCCTCAAAATAAAATAGGACAGTCTAGAGCTTTGCATGATTTTCATGAGTTAATAATGCGTTAAAGTGATAAATAATAGCCTTAGAGTTCATTCATTAAGAGATTAGAAGTTGAACATCAATGAACGACCAAGACGTTTGAAAACTAGTCTTGTATGTGCTTGTGTACCTTTGCATGTTTTATCTGTTTTTTGGTGTCCATATTGATAAGGGAGGTCTCTAACACCCAGATGAACATGTTTAAGGTTGGAGCGTATGACTCCCCAAGGACCACCCTCAGGGTCATTGATGAGGACCCAAGACTTTGCAAGAAAGCTGCCGAAACTGTCCCAAACAACGACCTAAAAGACTTCCGGTAGTTCATACTACGCCCTGTCGTTTGGGGCGTGGATCCATAATTAGTTGTGAGATCTTAGCCCCCAAAAGTATAGCCTCTAATCCAAACGACGCCCTGCAGGATGATCCGATGTTCAAACGACGCCCAGTAGATGGGTCCATCGTTTGGAACCTATAGTTTACTACCAGTAACTTCAGTCATCTTAGTGGTGAATTGGAAAATTTAACCCACGTCCTAATTAACTAGTGGTCGGTCATTTTAGGTTTTTAAAGGTATTTTAAGTTAGTTTATATCCCTAAGACCTAAGTTAGACTTCACTTTTCTAAATCAAACCCTGCTCCCAAGAAAACTCTCTCAAGACCCCATTAAAGCTTGAACTCAAGGTAGAGCTAGGATTGAAGGTTTTGGGCAATTTCTTCACCAAATCTTGTGGATTTTATACTTTTTATGTATGGTAGTTCATCCTTAATTCTTATTTCATTCAAGGATCCAATTCAAAGCCTTTTCAAAAAGGTTTCATATTTCTAAATTCTTCTATTTTGAATTCTAAGCATGAGTCTTTTCATGAAAAGGTTTAATATGTGAATTATGATGTTTAAATATAAAGTTATGGTTTTATGATAAAAAAATCAATGGATCCATGATCATGTAAATTCTCAAATTTGCACTTATGAATTGGTTTTGATGAATATGATTAGATAATGGTAGAGTTGCAATTTCCTTATGTTTTGTTGTGATTATGTACGGCGATATATGCCTCATTATGATGATTTTATTGGAGAATTGAGAAAAGGTGGTAAAGGTTTAGATGAAGGTTAAATTTATCCATATTGTTTAGTTCTTATTGATTTGATCTTGACTGGTATAGTCCACTTATGGTGGCGGTGTTTAGTTGATGTATATGAATAGATATGTGTGTTATCTTGAAAACCTTTAATATGAAGTAAAGTGATGTTATGATGTATATACATGAGATGTATTATAAAGTTGAGAATGTGTATCTTGAAGATACTATGTCTAAATTTAGTATTATATGAATGTGAAGCATGATAGGGAGTGAAGTATGATAATTGTAGTATTATCATGTTTAGAAGTCAATGATATGAATAAAGGTGATTATGTGAAAGGTGTTATCACATGTACTCAGACACACTATGAATGAATGAATGAATGAATAAAGTTAATGAATGAAAAAGGGGGATTTAGGGTAGACACTATTCGTGAGTAGAGATGAAGTGTCTAGTACCAACCCTATTATTCCTAAGAACTGTAGTGAATGAAAAGGGGAATTTTGGGGGTGGAAACTCTTCATAAGTCGAGATGAATTGTTTAGTAGCAACCTCACTATTTCTAAGAGCTTTCCAAAGATAGGTTGGAGTTTGGATACTCTTCGTGAGTTGAGATATAGTATTCAAAAGTAACCTCTAGGAATAAGTACTCTTCGGGAGTTGAGACGTAGTGCTAAAAAGTTATCCCTTAACATATAGTCAATGAATGTATAGAATGTTTAAGACTCCATGGAGGAGTTATGCTTAGCACCGAGAGGATTTGAAGAAGGGGAATACTCTTAAAGAGTAGAGATGTCGTATCCAATATACCTCTTGAGATGAGTGCTCTTCGTTGAGATGAGTTACTTAGAAGCAATCTTCTTATCCCTTAACTACGGTCCCGCATGACTAAAGCTATTGGATATCCAAGTAAAGGCTAAAAGATAATGACCTTACCATAGGCAAGTAGGGATCCCTCATGCGGTAGGGGTTAATACCGGGATTCCATGTCTAGCTCTCATGGTCTATGTCGGTTAAAGGTATCCCCCACAAATGAATGTAATGAACTAAGACTTCTTAAGGGTTTACTACTTAGGATAGGTGGTGGAATGGGAAGCTATCTATCCATTTCACAAGTAGACATTTGAAGGGAGTCTTGGTGTGTCTTTATATGAATATGTATGAAATATATGATGTTAATGAAGTAAGTTGACTTTATGTCTAATGTTAACGAAACATGTTTATCTTATGTCTAATATTGTGAAAGTTATGTAAATTATGAATTTGATGTGCCTAGTCTAAGGGAATTCTCAACGAGCACTAAGGTGGGAGTAGCAGTATGAGATGCTACTTTCACATTGCACTATGTGTAACTTGGGGTTGGTCTTGGAGGATGTTCTTTATGTGAAGTTCCTAAATGCATGTATGTTTCCTTTAGTATATAGTAGTGAACTGTTGACTCGTTGTATTGAAATTAAGCATGTCTATCTTTGGTAGTCTTAAGGAACATTTAGGTGTGTATTAAAGAGGTTGAATGAACGGTCTCTTCACGCTTACCTAGGTGAGTCTTAGGATAACTTGGAATAGGACGGTCTAAATGAATAAGTGGATAAATGTGTCTAAAGGTTGAGGTTAAGGAGGTTTTACCTTTATGTGAAATGATGACTTGTAAGATGCATTTTAAACTTGATTCATAAAGGTTTTACTAAATTAGCATAAAAAGTATGTTTCAACTAAAATGTCCTCTTTAGCATGTTTTTGCATATTGCCATACTTAGTACAATTTTTGTACTAACTCCATATTATTCTATATTTCTAAAAGTATAGGTGGAACACAAGTGAAGGTTCTTAGAAGGTGAAGTCTGGGTAGTTCATTCTCTCAAGATTCGTATGTCCTCATATGTTTGAGGACATGATATATGTTTCTTTTAGTTTCTTTCTTTTTAATACTTAGTATGTTTCTTTCAATGTAAAGGGTTGTGACCCTATGATGTTAAGACGTATCTAAGTTGGCTTGTGATGATGAGACTTGTTCCTTAGTTTTTTAAAAGAGTTCCTTATTAGTCATGTTGTGAAAAGTTTTAATTCTTTTTCATACCTATGTAAAGAATGAAAGCTAAGAGGCTTGTCCAAGACCTCCGAGGTCGAGTACGTCGTGTAATGCCTACGGGGTACTCTTGGGTCGTTACACCTACCCTTTATTTAATATATAAATTTATATTTAAGAACATCATTTCCCCCTTTCAATAATATGATAGGTTTGTTAAGAACCTTGAATGTGACCAATTGGGTCCTAAATAGATTGGAAGCATAACATGCATAAAGACAATCTATCCAATAATAACATCAAAATCTAACATATCAAGATCTGTAAGATCAACATGATTGACTCTACGAGAATCGGTAATAGGAAATTTCTATAAACCTTTTTAGTGACTATAGAATCCCCAAGGAGAGTAGAAACATGAAAGGGAATGGAAAGGATCTCGGGATAAACATAAAATTTTATGGACACATACAGGGTAACGAAAGATAATGTAGCACCCAAATCAATTAAGGCATAAACATCAAGGTGAAAAATTCTCAACATACCGATCACAACATCCGGAGAACCATCATGATTCTGTTGAGTAAGAAGAGCATATAATCTATTTTGCTTCAAGCACCCGAATCGGAACCACTTGGATGAGTTGCCTATCATGCCTTCTCTTAGGGGAAATAAATAGAGTATATCTTATCTTATGACCACTCTTTCCACAATAAAGCAACCATCTACGCTGGCCAAACATTTTTCATCATGATTCTTTCCGCATCTTGTGCAAGTTGGCATCAAAGATCCATTTCCATCATTTCTTTGAGGCTTACGATTAGACACCCTATATTCTTTTTACATTTTTTAAAATTTGGAGTTCAAACATTTAAAGAACCTTTACCAAAATTTAGAATGACCTTGTCCACGAACCTATAGTTAGAAAAGTCACCCTCAACGGTCTTTGCCCTCTTTGATTCTCTTTCCCTTTCCTTGAGTCTTTTGTCTTTAATT
Organism: Solanum habrochaites; assembly: GCA_027704765.1. Classification (NCBI taxonomy): domain Eukaryota; kingdom Viridiplantae; phylum Streptophyta; class Magnoliopsida; order Solanales; family Solanaceae; genus Solanum; species Solanum habrochaites. The sequence goes on from JAKWJA010002145.1 coordinate 18,799, forward strand.
TGTTGGGCATGTATTATCAAACTATATATATCAATTTCCTTTATCAACATGGTAGTATGACACTCTTTGACCACTACTTTGGATACTGCCAACAAAAACATACTCATCCTTTCTCTAGAGTCAGTATCCATAGTTGGAGCATACTTAGACAATTGAATGGACTTGAAAGCAACTCCTTCACACTAATATTTCCTAGATGGATATAGATCAACTGAAGCACTTTTATTTTCCTCTTCTAAAAAGGAACAATATGATCAAGAAAAGCTCCTTTTAATTTTTCCCAATCGAGAGAACCTGCATCAACTTCCATTTCTTCCATACAATGATTGAACCCAACTTGAGCAACACCCTTGAGTTGATATGAGAACAATTCCTCCTTCTCCACCATGGAAAATGTTACACCCTCAAAATGAATTAGGATAAATTAGAACTTCACATGAGTTTCTTGAGTTAACAACTTGTTAAAGTAATGAAGAATAGCTTTTGAAGTCTGTTTTAAAGAGTTTTCAAGTCAAGCATCAAAGGACGACCAAAATATTGGAAATCAGTCTTTTGTGTTTTAGGTGTTTTTATGTGGTGTTTAGAGTATAAAATCAGTGGAAGTGAACCTAGTGTCTTAATAAACGAGTTTAGGGTCAAAATGTTCAGGCAAGACTCCCCAAGGACCAACCAAACGGTCCTTGAGGAGGACCCAAAGTTTGGCCAAGAGGCTGCCAAGGCAGCGTAAATGTAACACCTTTTTGAGGGTTTTGGCGTGTCGGGCAAATGTCACTTAAAAGGCAAAAAAATTTCTTGCGACATGGGATTTCCACAAACCTTTCTTCCTCAAATTAAATTCCAGAACCAAGATTTGGAGGGGTCTCCGCGACGAGCAGCCGTTTCCAAGATTTGGTCGAGTCATTTTAAAGTAAAGTTAGACTTAATCAAAAGGTCCAACTAGTGTAGGGGTGTTTTGGGTACTTTGGGGATTTTTTACAAACAGTTTTTGAGTCACTTTTACCCCAATTCACTAATCAAAACAAAATTCTCAAGTTGAAAATAAAAAATTCTTCATTCTCCCTCTCTCCAAAACCTCCATTGAAGAGCTTTGAAGCTCGAAAGAAAAAGGTCGATTCTCCAAAGTTTCAACCCAAATTTCGTGGATTGGACTTCAATAAGATATGGTGATTTCATCCTTGATTCTTCCATCATTTAAGGAGCCAATTCAAAGGCTTTTCCAAAAGATCTAAAATATCCTAAAAATCCTGTTTCGAATCTTAAGAATGGGTTTCTGCATTAAAAGGGTTAAATTGATGAATTATAATGTTTCCAATGTTAATTGATGGCTTTATTATAAAAAACTTCATGGACCATGATCTTCTTAATTCCCTAAATTCAGCTTGTACAGTGTATTTGATGATTGTGATTGATTATGGATGGAATTGCATTTAGATTGCTTTATATTATTGATTCTTATTTACTCTATATATATTTTTTGAATTGAGATTGTAAGGATTAGTTGGTGGTCTAGCATTATGGGAATTATAATGGTAAGTTCTATTGTTGTGTGGAAATTGTTGGAGATGTTAAGGAATGAAGATTGTCGCTATTGGAAGGTGGTAAGTTGACCTAATTCCCTTATTTGATGTAGAATTGATATCAAATTTCTATTGATTGGTATGGTATATTTATGGTGGCATGCTTAATTGTTATAATGGATATGAGCATGGCCTTGTAGGCAGTATTATCTGATTTGTAGTATCATCATGTTATAGCTTATATGGGTGTATAATGTGGAAAATGATATTGTATACGTGAATGTGTAATGTGAAGGTGTTTATATGTGATCTTGAGTGGATCTTGTATAAAAGTATGTGATATTGTGAATGAAAGTATGGTTCCTTCAAATGTTGGTATGTGATAATGATAAACTATGAAGAGTCTCTATATGTTGATATGGTGTGTTGTTTATTTAGACCTAGTTGTCCCTTATTGAATCATGAAAGTTATGTGAATGTGATATCTTGACTTTGTAGGCTTAGGCACCTTTGTCATGAATGTATTAACCAACGAAAATATAGTATCGGTAGACCTAAAGTACGTACCACTTCTATGAAAGACTAATATGGATCCTTGAATAAGAAAAGGAGGTTCATAACGAAGCCTTGAAATGGTAGCCCCCTTCTTGAGTGGAATGATGGACTTAGAGATAGGTTGGCTGCCACGACATGAAACCATCTCTAAGAAAGCCAAAAGATCTATCCTAATGAACCTTGATCGGTAGCCCTTGTGGAACCTTTTTCTGATTGTTGTATTATGAGTTGGTAGGAATTAGAGATGGTACCTTCTCAAGTATTTTTATGTGAATGAACTTACTTTATGAGAAACAAGGCAAAGCACCGAGTGGATATGCTTGTGGTAGTATCTACTTAAAGTATGAGACAAGAGTACAAAGAAGCCCTTGATATCCCCTAAACCATGTGCCTACATGGGATGTGTCCTTAGTTCTACGTTTGGCAAGTAGAACACCTTCCACGATGTGGGGTTTTTATGACACCGGATTCCATACCTAGCTAGTATGGTCTGTGTGGATTGATTCTTATTCTCATAATGTAGGATGTGCACTCTAATTATTGGATAGGTTCTACAACATGTAGGTAATGGAATGAGACGCTATCTACACATGACACGAGTAGGATCTGAAGAGGATAAAGTGAGTTCCCTAGGTCTTCCAAGACCATTATGTGAAGTCCTTTAATTGCAAGAATGTCTCTCTTAGGGTCTTTAGTATTGAATGTTGATTTGATGTGGTTGTGTTGGAAAGGAAACATCCTTATCTTTGGTAGTCTTGAGGAACACTTAGGTGTGTATTTAACTGGTTTTATGGGTGGTCTCTTCATGTCTCACATATGTGGGAGTATATAGGACGATAGAAGTTTCACTTTCTTCATTACTCTTGTGTTGTGCCATATAGTTGAGTTCTATAAGTGTATTTTCAATCTCTTATCTTTTGCTTATAGGATATGAAAACAAGAAGTACACTCTCAAGAAAAGTGGAGGAAAGAGTAGTGAATTACGGAGTTCCTCCCCGAGATGAGCAAGTTCCCCAAGATGAACAAATCCTTATAACTAATCAAGGGAATGAGGTTCCGATGGTTCCCTTGGAAAGGACTAATGAGGAGGTTAGAGGGGCTCTTCTTACCCTAGATCGAGCCATGAAGGCTCAAGAAAATAGAGTGTGGGGCCTAGGGTGAATATTGTTGAGAGTACCATGAGATCTAAGTTGAGAAACTTTGTAAGGATGAATCCTCCTACCTTTATAGGCTCTAAGTTGGGAGAGGATCCCCAACAATTCTTAGAAGATGCTTATAAGGTGTTGAGTGCTATAAGGGTGACTTCTAAGGAGAAGGCGGAGTCGGCTTCATACCAATTGAAGGAAGTTGCTCAAATATGGTACACACTATGGCAAAACAATAGGCCAATTGAATCGGGTCCTATAAAGTGGGAAGATTTTAAGAAAGCATTCTTAGGGAAGTACTTTCCCCGTGAAAGGAAAGAGTTTAATATTGATGAGTTCATCAATCTTAGGCAAGGTAATATGAGTGTGGAGGAATATTCTTTGAAATTAACCTTGTTGTCTAAATATGCTCCATCTTTGTTGTCTAACCCTAGAGATGAGATGAGTAGGTTCTTGACCGGTTTTCCGAATCTTGTGAAGGAAGAGTGACGTACCAACATGCTCCATAATGACATGAACCTCTCTATACTCATAGTGTATGATAATCCATTGAAGAATCCAAGCTTAGAAGGATGAAGAAAAATTTGAAGAGAGCTAGATCCGATGAGAAAAACTAACTTAGGTTTAAGAAGAGGGCTTCAAATCTAGATGTTTCTAGTGCTCCTAAGGCTAACTATGAGAGGATTGGCGGTTCCCAAGTTGATAAACCTATTTGCTCTACTTGTGGAAACAAGCACTTTGGAAAGTGTCTAGCCGATATTAGTGGATGTGGGAAGAATAATCGCAAGGTGAGAGATTGTCCTACTATTGCTACTAGAGAAGAGATGTCAAGCAAGCTCCCTATAATGGTCCGACTGTGGGTGAACAAAAGAAGATTTTTTCTATGATCTTCAAGCTAACAAGGAAGAAAATCCGGATGAGGGTGACGGTAAGTTGTAGTTTTCTTTTTTTTTTTAGAGCGGGTTCCTTCTAAGTGGGGGATCATGATACATTGCAGGGATGATAAGATTTCGTCTTTTTTTCCTATTTTATTCAAGCTCGAGATTTAGAATTTCCTAGTAGGATGTTTCATGTTTTAGGAGTCTTTGTGAAAATGAGTTTCCTTGATTCCTTATATATTGCATGTTTTCGTGAGTTGCTGTTCAGATGGTAAAATGAGCTTTATTTACCTTGGCCTTCATATTGATTATGCCTCTATAGCAAATTGCCTAAATGTTGCATGAGTAGACTTATACATGTTTCAAGTGAATTCGGAAAAATGAGGGGGGATGCATAAGATGATTTTATGAGAAATTGACATGAGAGGTCTTACATAAATTGTGTAGTGGCACTGATATAATATGGAGAAGGAAGTTCCTCAAGATTAAAATTAGAAATGTGGAGTCTTATGCAGTAACTAAGATAATAAATCAAATATTTTTTGATATATGAGATCAAAATGTGATTGTTATAGTTTATTTTTAGTTGTGATTTACTTCATCATTTCCAAAACCATAGCATAGGAGTTGTTAGGGGTTCTTGAGAAAAATTGTTAGTGTCTTAGAAAATTAGAAAGTTTAGTTGTTTTATGATAAAAAGTTGAAACCGTTCGAAAAAGTATATATGACAAAAAATGTGGATTATATTACCAGCCCCCCAAAGCTAATAAATAGGCTTCAAAAAAAGTTAATGATTCAGTTCCTTATAAAAGTTAACGATCATTTCTTCTCCCTACTGAGAAAACTTGAATCGAATGAGACATCCAAAAACTCTATCAGAATGGTAACTGCTTTGGGCTGCAAATTGAACTTTTAGACGATGACTTGGGGGGTTTAAGCTAATAGTTGGAAACACCTTACATTCTTCAACCCAAACAATCCTTCTTGTGGCTAACCTAGCCTTCTGCTGATTCCTCTAAATAACAAATCCACTGCGCAAGACATTGCTTTCGTTCTTCTTGCGTTATAATCTTGTAATTTGCTAACTTCTATAGTTGTTATTATAAATTATTGATATCTCGTGTCGGTTTTGTGATAATTGGCATCTTGAGTGGTTAAACATTTCAAATTTTTGTGAGTATAAGTCTTCTATTCACTGTTCAAATTTGTTCTTGTGTTATGCGTGATCAATATTTTGGTTGAATAGATTAATCAACTAAGGTTGTTCGGCGTCTCCTATTTTTTGAAATACTTTAGGTTAAACGAGAGGAAACATGAAGAAAATAGGTACTGAAGAAACAAAAACTATTGCGTTTAAACCGAATTAACTTGAATTAATAGCAGAATTCAACAAATGATCCACTATATTAAACAAACATACCTAGCCAAACATCGAATTCAAGTAAAAGATTCCCAATTAGCAATTAAATTCTATCTCTAATTTACTACAAGTATTAAAGAGACGTCACATAAAACTCTAGAGTGTATACAAAGTTAATGTAAGCTAAGATCATCAAACCAGGCAGACCCCAAGTCATAATTTACTCAAAATGATCAAATACAAATAGAAACTGAAAAGAAAAGTTGGCGTATTCAAATCATCACGGCCAACCTATGCATTAAATGTGGATACTAATCTCAAAGAAATCACTCAAAACACTTGGTAACACGGGTTAAGTTTTGATTACTTCTTTATAACTAAGTTTGAAGGGAAGCACAAAATCCTGAATCGTGAAATGTGAAATTATTGTTGAGGAGATAAAAACATGAAGATTCAAAACAAGTGATTGCCTGTAAAAGCTTTTGACAAGAGGAAACACCACCCACCAAAGAAACATTTCCATGATGCCCTTTTAAGAGACTATGACAGACTTTGTGCCCAACTAATGGAATTTGAATTTGATTGTATGCACTATGTTTTAAAATAAAAAATAAATAAAACAACTAACAAAATCAGCCATCAAATATTGAAAATAAATTTGATAACGCATTAGTTAACATTTTCCTAGTTCCATTGATGTTATTAACATGTCCACTATCACCTCTACATGAACTTAGGATAATGGGAAGAAGTAAGCTTACTGAAAAATTACTCCTTTTTTAGATTCATTACCCTTTACTTGCTTCCCATTACGTTCTGGTCATGGGAAGTATAGTATCAATTAAGCTATATTTATTTTTTACAAGTGTGTCATCAGTTTCACAATGGTCAGCTATTGGCTGTGTTAAATCCGATTTTTCAACGTCTGTATGTTGATGAATGAGAGTTGTAAAATTATCAATTTTATTGGAAAATACTAAATGAAAAAGATATCAAGAGGATAAACATCACTCACCCGTAGTAGATAGTTCAACTTCATTAACATCTGCCAAGACAACCCAACTGTGAAACTGAGCAATTTTCAAAACCACATAACTTATTGCCTTCATGGGAATGTCGTCAAATACGTGACCACAACCTATCTGCAGAAAAATATTATATTGGCCAAAAAATTAGTATTAAGAACTTGATAGTGAGACTACAAGAAAAAATCATGCATGGCAGAATATCAATTAACAAAAATTTGCATATCCATAAAGTGAGAGATTCCATTTTTAACTCTGCCCTCCACTCTAATCTCAATAGAGTAAGGGAAAAACCCCCTGGCCAACTTGGACTGAAACTCGATTGTTTTGTCCCCAAACATCAGCCAAACTTATCTGCACGTTCTAACTATGTCCTCTTCTTCACTTTTGAGTTTTAACCCCAAATAAGTGAAATACCAGAACTATGTGACATCAAGACTATTGAAAAAGTGAAAATTTGGATGCACGATGTTACATTAAGGGTCCAAGTCATCTATGTATTATTTCTATTTTCGAACATGCATGCGTAAATTCGATACAATTGAATGATACAACATCTAAAAATCTAGAGTAGAATGAAAATAGCTACCATATAAGTCTGTTTTTCAATATAGGAATATATAAGAGTAGAAAAATAAAATAAAAAAACTCACCGTAATAGAACAGGTACAGATGGGAATTCGAGGGGCTAAAAAGTTTTTGAGTGTTAGTTACGATTTTTGCTACAAAAGTGTGTTTGGCTTCTTGTAAAGTAGCTTTTAGTTAAAACACAAAAATTAAAAACCTTCCTCAATCAGGAAGGAAAAAACCCCGTTTTATTAATTCAACTATAAGAACTTTTGTGATTACCATTGAATAACAAAACCTCACACATTAAACTTTCGAGTAAACTATAATCGACTATTTCTAATCTCAAAAGTTCAAACCCCCTTTTGTTACAAACTCACCAAAACTCACTCTACAAGAAGCCAAACCACTTTTTGACAAAGAATCGTAGAAACTAACAACTCAAAATGAACAAGAAAATGTTTTTACACGCAAAGACTTTCTTAACTCAAGAACTTCTTGAACTTAGCAAACCTATCGATCTTGAAGACTTCTACTTGATAAAGAATTCTCACTTTTCTCTCTATGTGAAGCCGTGATCTTCTATTGCCGTTATGTCCTCTTTTTATAGATATCTGCGCCTTGACTCCTTATTAATTAAGGTAAGGAAATGTAATCATAGGTGAACAAGAGACGATTTTCCTTTTTATTGTACAATCCTTTTCTATACAACTTCCTTACTTAAATATAAGGTTTCCTTAATTTATCTCAAATTGTATTTCATCTTCTTTAGTTCTTGTACACAGTTTTAGGTGGGCTTCTTTGTGCGACAAAATCGACAATCAATTTGGCAAACTGCGGACAAATGTGGCAATGAATCTGGCAACCTTTTTAACACATATATTTGCATTTCTTGTCTATCATCAAAACTTAGTATTCTCTGTTTGTAGACTTATAGATGCTAACACAGAGATTCAAGACGATATCAGAATTTGACCAAATAGCAAATGAGCAAGCGTGAGAATAGATGTGGAGACACACTCTCGATTCTGAAAGAAGGAAAGAAGAAAGAAAGTGGGAGAGAAAGGAGAGGTAAAGCAAAAAGGTGAGACGTTTCATTTTCTACATGGAAAATAGTGCTGCACGTGCTTCGCATAAAGCAGTAAACGCTATCACTTTGAAAGAAAATAGGATGATTTGACTATTTTAACCCTATTTTTACAACTCAATTCTATTGATGTAAAATTTTTTTTTTACAAATCTTTTGATATTCATTTTAATGCAGTGTTTGTCTTTTAACTGTCCGTCTAAGTAGGGTATAAGATATATATATATAGAGATACTACTATATATATAGATAGATATAGATATATATTATTATATAGAGATAGATATATATATAATATATATATGATATATATAAGTGTTTATTGTTATTTTTGATTCATTTTGTTACGTGGAAGATTACATTTAAGCAATTTTCCCTATTTTAAGGCCATTATTTTGATTTAGTAGGCATTTGGATATGCAATATTATATCACGATATTCATATGTGAGATGTAATTAGCGTTTCGTATGTGATTTTAGGTGGATTCCCATCTCATGATTTCGCTAGAATCTTTGGCCATAATTTTTAAAATATTCTTGACAAATATTATTTGAGTGAAAATTTAGGTGAAATTCACCCTGTGTTTGACAATAGGATATGCTAAATAGATTTCCACCTTTTAGAAAAATATGAGTAAACACATAAATTGTGAAAACTTCAAAACTAACTATAAATTAATATAAGTCAATTGGATGTTCTTTTATAACAATAACAAATAGTGTCCATGCACATAGGGCAATGTGGAAAATCTGGAGTGAGTGTAACAAGCATCATTCCATCACATCGCTGAAGTAGATGAAGCAACCGATATTGAGCTAATTTTTCATCATTTTCATACAACAATCATATCATTCTTATAGTCCCACTAAATATATCCTCATATTCTTGGTGTTCACATAAAAAATTAATAATATAACGCAAATAACTACTCTACACAGTGTTTTGGTAAAAGATAAAGTTAGGCGTAAAAATTTTAATTTTCAACGATCCCAAAAAATGAGATTTAACCCAAATACTAGAAAAAAACTGAAGAGGGAATTGGGATATTTGCCAAAAAATTTGCCAAATAATGACAAATTGTATGGACAAACATTATTTGCCAAATGTTTTCCCAATATATTGGGAATTAATGAGGATTTGATTTCATATTCTCCACATATCGTGATATGGAATCATATGGGAATACCATATCATATTGAGATATTTAATACAAATAATTGATTATAAGTTATATTTGGTTAAAAAACTCCAATTATATTGCAAACATTTATGCACAATAACTAAAATTTATAATCAATCATGACTTTAAAATTCAAATATTCACCGGCATAAACATTATCATTCTCATCGACATGTAGTCACTTTAACTTACACTTCACGATTGGTGAGTAAAACCAACTTAATATGCCGGAAAGGTGTCATTTTTACTCAAAAATTGATGAAACAATACTACAAGTGGAGAACAAATAGTTTGTAATAAGTTATTAGCGATTTTATAATTTTTTGTTGATTTGATAGAAATGAATAAAACAATTGAGACTATTTTAGGAGTTTTAAAAAACTTATGAATTTTTAGTTTTGAGAAATGTATACAAGACAAGAATTTTATCTCTCCTGGTCCAAACAAAAACTTTAATTTCAGTTCATGATCTAAATCATGTATGCCCATATCAAAATAATTATCTCTTTTTGTTGTGCAAAGTTCAAACAAATTTTCTGGGTTGTTTTTTTTGTCATAAAAAGGAAAAAATAAAAAAAATTTAAAAAGCTTGTCAAAGGCATAAAGATATTCTCAAAATTACATCCGAGTTATAAAACGTAAGATGGCGGTGGCATTACTTAGACACATTAGAATTATTAAAATATGGTATACCACTAATAATGAGGTAAACATTACACTTTTGCTGTAACACGAGTATGCATTAATTAGTAATTAGTTTTCATTCTTTAGTTAAAGTATGATGATCTTCACCGACTTTTTAAAGCTCTTAAAACACTGAAGTACATTTGGTATTTCTACGAATTAAAGCTTTAAATATATCATGATTTTTTAATTACGTGAAGCATGTTTGATGGAGCATCGAACAATAGGATTAGATTCAAAAGCACACCATAAGTACACTTCAATGGCCACAATAAAAGTTCCATGAGGAGAAACGATTTCTAAGACTCACATTAGATTCCTATGCGCTCACAATTATGAGCACAAAAAACCTACATAGACGTGGTAAAGGAGAGACTTGACTGTAACATAATTCAAACATCGGCTCTGATACAAAGTTTGTCACATTAGGATTTACCCCCTAGATGAAATCGCGTGTCCTCCTGTTGAGGGCAAGACTAGCATCTTAGTTTTCATCATTACATTCATAGGTCTAATTTAGCGGAAAATTTACAAACTTTATTAGTTCTCCTGGAGGTTTACATAGAACCTGCTACATACACATAATTATTTATTAGTAACATAAACCCTTTGTGTAGGAAGGTTACATAGCCTTTCTACTTTAATTGAAATATAAATAAGTAAGATAGACTTATTCTTAACGAGGTCTAAACCATACCTCTAAACGAACATAGCAATGGTCATATCCCAAACCAATGTAAAAAAAGCCACATATAGATTATACAATGTACTAAAATTAGAAGTGGAATGAAATAAGAGTCTAAGCAAAAAAAAAGCAACTTCATAAGCCAAGATATTGGAATCACCCTCAAAAGTCAGAAAGTGAGGACCTACCACTTGGATATAGAGAATATCAAAGAATTCTTCAAGTCGGCTCGCATGAAGCCTAACGATCAGAACCTAACATGTTTGGGAAAAAGGGAGAAACTAGGGTTAGTACACACTTGTATATTATTATGAGACCATATGAACCAAATTAATATCAAAAATGCTTAAAAGGGCACTTAATTAAACCATGCTACTTTACTCTTACAAGATTTATACATAATAAATAAGTCATACCAAGTAAACACATGCTTAATAACTCAAACAAGTAATATGCATAGCTAATACTTGAACCCCTAATCTACACAAACCCATAATCAAGAAGACATCACTTGCTGAATAAGAGTACTTTTCATTGTAACACATCAAGACAATTACTCAGAACTCCTATCAAGTCAACAAGTGCAATGACCAATCAAAGACCGACCTTACTCAATCAGCAACCCAACAAGCTCATTACCAACACCCTACTTCACATAACATGAACTGTATAATACATTTCAGATTACTTTAAATCATAGAACCCAACGCAAACTCATAAGTGAACTAATCAACAAATTAGTTTTAATAATGTGAAATTTATCATATAAATATCCAAGATCCTCGTAAACACAAAAACTACATAAGAATATCCTCCTCACGCTCCTCCTCAAAGGATAACTAGTGGAATTCTGGGATAAGTCCCAGACGCCTACCTAGGACTAAGCTAGACACTTAGGTTGTCCTAGTTAGATCAATCCTTAATTCATTTACCCTTTTGGGCACATTCTTACTCTAACAGAACATTAACCAATGAGCTAGGTGGAATCTGGTGTCATAAAAACCGTACACCGACGAAGGCGGGACTTTCTAAGGTGTAACAAATCATAAAAACATGCAACTACAGAATCAACTAGCTAGCTTCCTATTGGGGACAAATACTTCAAGAAATAGAAGATATAGTTGGACACCCTCTTTTATGCTCCCTTGCATTGTAGTCCCAATTTTCGGAGTACCTTTAGTTCTCTACATTTCCCTTTGTGGGAAGGGGACACCTTCAATCTAGTTCACTCGGTGCTAAGCGAGAGTTCCATTGTTTGAAATGTCTTAAGCTGTTAATTATCAATAATAGGTTATTTTAGTCATAGGGTATACCCTTGTATAACCATTATATTTATGGTTTAATAAAAATGTTATGAGTATAAAGTTTCTTTCATTACAATTCATATAAGTGACATTAGCGCATTCGCATTTCGTATATAATAATGCACATATTAAGTCACACCATCCTTAAACACGTACACCTAATAAACCTCACAACATAGTCAAGACATTTAATTCAAACATCATACCACCCTATCGATCCTAATACAAGCATACTCCAATATAAGTCATGACTTAACCACAATTAATCACAAATGGGAAGATAGAGATCACAAGACTTACCAAGTCTCCTTCATAGTTCATCATTTAGTTCTTGCCATAAACCCTAAATTCAATCCAAATTTCTATATACCACATAATCATTCAATACTCAAAATGATAATAATACTAGAAGAGTCACTACACCATAAGTCACTACTAAATCAAAGCTTAAACCAAGATACAAAGGTCAATTTCCATAACCTAGATCAGTTCTCAAGAACTAGTATGAAAGGCTACATATCATCCTAATTAGTTAATTATTTGTTTAACAACATCATCTAATAATGTTTTAACCAATAATCAAGTCAATTGAAATAATCATAACACTATTCTAATCAAGATCAAACCTAGGGTTAAGGGTTAAAAATCAAGCTATTAAATTTACACCAAATCATCACAAATTATCATAATCAAGTTAAAATACATGTTAATCAATTCATTATATCCTAAATAAACCATAAACAACTCAGTTCATAACATCAAATTTGTAATTGAATGAAACCCACTTAAAAACCCAACTTCTTGAAATATTTTGAAGGAGTCCTTTGAGAAAAGAAGCTCCGAAGGTGAATTAGATCCCATACCTCAACGTTTGATGAATATTTTATGGTGAAATTGTCCCTTTCAAACCAAAAATCCTCCCCCTATCTTTTCTTCAATAGTGTCTTTCAATAGAGAGAGAAAGAAGAGAGAAGGAAGAGAGTATATTTTGTGAGGTGTGTTTAGACTAATAAGGGTTGGGGGTCTTTATATTGGGGCTTAATTAACTTAATTAGATTACCTTAAACCCCTAAATACTCACATAAACCTCTAAATATTTAAACAAAATTAAGTTAAAATGTGGCAGAAAAATTGCAGGCCCATTGACGAGACCTTAACCGACGGGTCAGTTGTCCATCGATGGTCAGGCCTGCCTTCCGTGCTGCACAACCATCGTTCTTGTCAGAGACTATGCGATTCATGTTCTTCATAATAAATTCTAAGTGTTGGTCGACGCTTGGAAATGATGACCCGTCGACCCACACACCGATCATCGATTGCCTCATGGTTACACACTGCCAAGGCAGTGTTGACACCAATGTGGAAGGGTCCTCTTCAAGGGCCCTTGGTTGATCCTTGGGGAATCGTACACGGACGTTTCAACCAGTAGTCATATTAAACACATGTTAACTACTCTTCTACCAATTTATATGTATTTCCGACTCCTAAAAGCTACCAATATAGGATAAGGCACGCTAGTATCCCCTTAGAACTTATTACGAACATCATGGACGTCGTTGGGCGTTTTGGTTCCTAAACATTCTAAACAACCTATATTCATTAAGATAAGTCTTTGAAACAGTGTTTAGACCCCATGACAACTATTTAAGGCTTTAAGACTCATCTTTGATTTTTGAAATATTACATACTACATGCAAGGTAATTCATGAAGTCATTTCACTATTAACATAAAGGTAAACAATTATCGTGTTCATCCCCTCTAACAATTAACACTTCTAAATACAAGATTTGAAGAAATTAGGGAAATACATGGGTACAAGGAAAACTCATAGGAAATCATCAATTAAACATCAATAGAAACTTAAACAACACTAATTCATCATAATTTATCACAATTGGTTCATAATTTCACCTTTTAAAGAAGATGTAACGACCCGAGAGTATACCTTAGAAGAAATAGTATCCTAAAGTCACCACACAGCGTATGAGACCCCGAGAAGTTCCAAATGAGCCACTCATATCAATCATTGAACAATATACCCCTAAATAAGTAAGAATTTAAAACTTTCTTTACATAAAAAATACATTAATTACGCAAGCGGAAGACTTATTTTAAATATCTAATCTTTAAAATGTCTCATTAAAACATCTAATACTTTGAGTGTACAACATTGGGACTAAGCCCATAGAACACATAAAATAAAGACTAAAGACATAGACGACATGTGGGTCTTGTCCTCAAATCAATGAGGACTCACCAATACTTCATCTTCAATCCTCAAATCAATGAGGACTCACCAATACTTCATCTTCAATCCTTAGAAACATATTCAAACTCTATGGAATATAGACTTAAAATTCCCTACACGTTAGTCAAAAAAGGAAAAGAAGGGGTTAGCACATTGAATGCACTAAGAATGGAAGTCATGAAACCAAGAAAAAAGGACATTTAGTATAACATGCTTTCATGATATTTTGATTAAAACCTTCATAAAAGAGTTTAATAGACATATTACAAGTCATAAATCACATATAAGCATATTCACATGGACCCCTCTAGTAAAGGTTATTTTAAGACCCACTTAAGTAAGATTTAAAGCGGCCACCCATACAACCCCTTCACACACACAAAACTGGTCCTTAAGATTATCTAAACTAAAGTTATCCCATACATCACATTTCACATAGTTCATATTCATTAATACAAGTCTTTAAATCATTTAGACTCCCTACCTAAGGCTACTCTAAGACTCACCTACGTAAAACATAAAGATACCGCCCATACACCCTCTTCAAGCCTACCTAAGCAATCCTCAAAACTATCCTATATAAGTACCCTTTCTATAAAACATACTTCATTAAGAAGCCATATTTCCATTAAACCCATTTTGAGAGAAAAACAAACATTTAGAGGACTTCACATATTGGTCTTGGAAATACCTAGGAAACCAACATCCTAGAACATCAAAGCCTACTCGTGCCATGTCTAGATAGCGTACCATTACCCTACCTAAAAGTTGTAGAACTTATCCAACACTAAAATGTATCCCACATGATGACAATATGCATAAACTGACATAAAACATACTAGCTAGGCATGGAATACGAATTCTACCCTACTTCGATGGAGGGTGTTCTACCTTCCAATGGTAGAACAAGTCACATCCCATGTAGGCACATGGTTAAGGGATATTAAAATTTTGTTCTACTCCAGTCTCAACTTAAGTAGAGTCACTTCCCAAGCATATTCACTCGGTGCTTGTCTTTTTTCTCATAGAGTAAGTTCATTCACACAAGTCATATGACAAGGCAAAACTTCTAGCCTTACCCCACCATAATGTGTCTACCAAAGATGGGTCACAAGGGATGCAACTCAATGGACTTTGTTAGAGATCTTTTCATGTCGTTTAAGCCAACCTATCCGTAAGTCCATCATTAACGCAACACGGATAACATTACGTCTTTCAACTTCAAGGATATCATAACCTTATTTTCTTTTTTCAAGGTCATACATACAAGACAAGGGTGTTTTATCCTACCAAGTTAAGGGATCACATATTCACACATCTTTCATGCATCAAGAAGAGGGACTTAGGTCTACCAAATCAAAACACACAATCCTCATATCACATGTTCATTATTATTTAAGTACCAAGGAGGGACACTAAGTCTACCACACAAGATACCACATCAACACATATAAGAACTCATCATAGTTTGCAATAGTCACACATAATCATTCAAAGGACAACATTCTTGAACCTCACTCATACATACACAACATCACCACATAAGACACTTCCTAGTCTTCTATCACCATATACCATCATTAAAGAAGACTTATAACATTGGCATTCATACAAGACAACATAAGCATTTCAAGAGTACTTTACTACACATCTTCATATTTCTACAAAGTAACACATATATCACATCATACTTCACTTTACATAATCATACAAGATATAATACCTTATAAATTATCATATTATTTCACATATACATCTTCACATTATACCTTTATATAAGCCCTAACATGATAATACTACAATATAAATAAATAATGTTGACAAGGACATGATCATCACATAATCATAACATAAGCACCGCCACCATGAGTGGACTATACCAATCAATACCAATTCTACGCAATATAGAGATATTATGTCATCTTACCACCATTCCATCATCATCACCAACCATCCTATCCCTTCCA
The DNA here is from genome assembly GCA_027704765.1 of Solanum habrochaites. Taxonomy (NCBI): domain Eukaryota; kingdom Viridiplantae; phylum Streptophyta; class Magnoliopsida; order Solanales; family Solanaceae; genus Solanum; species Solanum habrochaites. Next base: position 35,003 of record JAKWJA010002145.1, read on the forward strand.
ACCAATTAAACTCACAAAGGCTCTTACTAATAGTCGTCAACACAATTCCAAATCAACAATATACAATATGAACATAATCCAATCAAGGCAACCTATAAAAAAATTTAACTATGATCTATACATAAATTAATATTCCAAAGTAATCTACACATGAATTTACTAATATCTAGCCATAATCAATTAACCCACATTATAGTTGAATTTAGAGATTTGAGAGGTCCATGTATAATTTCATCGGAAAACATAAATCACACATCAATAACATCATATCTTAACATTTGAAAATGTTTCATGCAAGAACCATGACTTAGAGTAAAAATTGGACTTTTTCATTGACTTAAAGATCTTTTAGATCATTTTTGAAACTAACTCTAAGGTGATAGAAAGCCTTAGATTAAGAAGTATCATACCTTATTAGAAGTAATCACACAATAATTGAATGATAACTCCAGTTAAATCCATCATCGAAGCTCCATCTTCATCTTGAGCTCTCATGAAGGTTTTTAGATAGAAGGGAAAGAGTTTTGATTTAGGTGCTAGGGTATAAATGAGAATTCAATCACTTAAATATTCTTAAAATACCCAAACACACATAAATCAGTCTTTCTCTTAATTTGTAATACTTGGGGTGAACTTTCCAAATCACCCCAAGCTTGGCAAAAAATTACAGGCAGTGCGCAGGTCCAAACCACACCCACCAATGATGGTCCATCGTCTGACCGACATCCTAGCGATGGGGCTTCTTAGTCTTGTTCTGCAATTTCCCAACTTCCATGCTTTCAGGATCAATCGACCCAAGTCGATGAGCCATCACTTTATCGATTGGCCATCGTTCATGGGTCGTTGATTGCCACAGCCATGCAGTCAGCCCCTTTAAGTTGGGGTCCTCTTCTAGGCCCCATATGGGTCCTAGTTGAAATCGTACCCGGAAATTAAACCCGTAAAACTGAAATTCTATGTCTTAGGAACCTACCCTATCAATTTCAACACAAACGAACAGGTAAAACATGCCAAGGTACACTAGAACGCTTAAGCACGTCTCAAGGCTATCTATCAAACGTCTCGACCGTTCTTGGATGTTTCCCTTCCAAACTCGACTCACTGACTTCAAAAACTATAATTCATCTTTTTAAGACCTTTAAAACTCAGGACACACACATAAGCACATAGGTGACTAGTCATTGAACGTCGTGGTCGTTTCGTTGACGTTTGACTTCAAACTTAACCGGACTGACTTCAAAACTCATATAGACATTAATTAAGCTAATTAATATACCCTAGATTACTAGTGAATCTCTATATAAGCATAGTTAATTTTAGGGTCATTACAGAAGACCCGTGTTTAGAGATAACCCTAGTTTTGGGGGATTTAGAAATCATCTTTTGAAGGGACCTCTTGGGGAAAGGAATCCCAATAGTGAAAGAAATCATATCTTAAAGATGAATAGAAACAAAATTTGAGTAGAACTTGAAGGTATTTTGTCTTCTTCTTCAAGCTTCAACGCTTCTTCAATGGAGGTTGAGGGTAGAGAGAGAACGTAGAGAGAGGTGGGAGAATTTGGGTTTCAATTTGTGTTTGAGTTTTGAAGTGGGAACTAGTTATAAATGACCTAAAATGATTATATACTCAAACCCCAAAATACCCAAAATACCCAAAATACCCCTTATTATGTCAGATTTCCAAAACCAATGTCCAACTTGACCTCAACTTGAGAACCCCGTCTAACTTCATGCCCTACTTCACGAGCCGTGAAGTTCTCAATGGATCACGGTGATACTCAAGGAGTGTATGACAGTATCTCTCTCAATGTTCCACAAATACTAAATTCTAAGTCATCTTCACGAGCCCCTCCCCCCTTCCGTGAACATGCACCACGACCTGTCAAGTGGCTCGTGGTGCTCTTACGCACTAGCTCCCTCAAAAACACCCTATTCCAAAAACATCTAAGGCAAGACCACGGGCAGCCACTCCTTTCGTCAAGTGCACCATGAGTCGTGAAGTGAATTGTGGTATCATGGATAGTAGCTATTCCAAGGTTCCATCCGAAATCCATGGCAAAGGAATATTCACAAGCTCCCAACTTGACCATGGTCATGACAACAATCCGCGGTCATTATCGTGAAGGTTGAGGCAGTAGCCTCCCTTTTTGGGGCAGCCTTCGCCTTTGGCCTTATCTTGCTTCTAAACGGTGGGAATTCCTCCCTTGGACATGATAGATATACCCTCACTTATACACCAATATCCTTATCCAGCATCTTGTCACAACAGGGAAGCATCCCCTAGAAGCAACCTGGCGTACTTGACCTCTCGGAGGTCTTATACAAGCCCATAATTATCATTCATCGCATTGACATAGTAAATTTAGCGAAAAATTTAAAACTTTTCATAGCACATTATATGCTAGAAACTTTACTTCACATATATATAAAACATAAGTCGTAATACATATTTAGACCCTAAGTCTCATTTCCATCTTAGACTCAACAACTTTAAAGTACATTAGGAACAGGACCCTTAAAATATAAGATATAACTATAAAATCATTAAACATTTTACATTAAGACATGAGTAGGGAATCCTTGGAACTTAAGGACCCCTTTCCTTGAGCTTGTGAATCACATATCAAGATCCTCAGTCATAGACATCCTTTAAGCATCTGTAACCTATACTTTGTGTAAAAAGTAGAGAAGAATTGGATTAGCACAAGAATGCAATAAGTATGGCAACCATGCAAAACATGCATTTAAAAGTGACATTTTCTTGAAATTATACTTCATGACTTTTTGAGTAAATCTTTATAAAACCTTGAAACAATAACATTTATATCATTCATATACTTCATATAAACATATTCAAAGGCCAAACATTTCATAGGATCACATATAGGATTTATTATATTTTTATGTCACAATACAATGAGCTCTTGTTCCCTTAACAGTGAGTTAATTTCCTTTTTATTCATTAACTTTTGAAGTAACCCTTTAGTGATACTTGGTGAAATGCATCACCTTAAGGCTAGAGGAAAACATGCATATCATATACAAAGAACTACACATACCATCATAGGAGTATAACAACTAGACATATTTAAACCAATACCATAGTACAATTATTGAAAGCTACATCAAACTTGCACACACTTTTATTTCTTTTGCGTATACATATTTATTAGACCTTGTTCATGACCCCAATCTTAGTCTACTAGTGCAATGAACATGTGAAGCCCCATAACCCCACACATGCTTAGTAAAACCTTCATGAGACCACAAACCTTAGCATTCAATTCATACATCAACTATTAAGTGAAGGCGACCTCATTAATGTCAATATAAAACCTTCATCATATAGTCACTTATCCCAACATAGTGCATATATGGATAATATCACATATCATAGATTCATACCATTCACACCTTCATAACAAGTAGACCAGTACTACAAAGTCATGCATATGGACATAAACATAATCATTCAGATTAGGTCACCTTCCTAGGCCTTCCTAAGGAGCTACTTGTTCAATGTCTAGATGGGTTCGTTACTTCCACCTATCCTATGTAACTTACCATAAGTCCTCCTAGTTAGGATCCCATTCATTTAATTCCATTGTCCATTTTACTTTAGGGAAACTAAATAACCGACGTACACCATATAATTCTAAATATGGAATGCGGTGTCATAAAACCCCATAACGAAAAAGGGTGGTCTACCGCCAAAGTAGAACAAAAAATAATATAGCTTTCTAGGTGGATGCACTAGCTAGTATCCTATGGTGGCAACATAGTTATGGAACTTGGAGGTAGGTGTCAAAACCCTCTTTATACAAAGATTAGGCATTGTAGTTATTCACTTAAGTAAACCCTATTTATGCCTATTGTGGAATTGTGGTTATTATCCTCATGAGATTTATGGTGACCTACCTTCCTACCATAGGAAGGGACGCACACTCATATTCAAGTTCACTCGGTGCTAATCTAAGTTCCCTTCATTGAAAAACTTTATTATGCTTTTACTTTATAAAACATAGGTTTAGGAGAGCCACCCCCTTATATGATTAACTCACAAGTCATAGATGAAAGTTCATCAACCTAAATTATGTAAAGAATCCCTTCACATGAACATAACATATGTAAAGCATCATCTAGTTTAGGGTAGACATGAACACACCACTCAAGGCCCCTATCTTGACTAGGTCTTCATACATGTGTGTCTGTATACATATATGTGAGCAAACCTTTCAGATAACACATTAAGACACACATGTTCATACATACATATACCTACATATGGAAACCAAAACTAGAACTATCCAATCAAGGTACACATGTGCAATACGTAGGCAAAGTTCCATTCCCTTGCCCATACTAGTACACCTATGAGTCATCCTAGCTAAGGAAACGCATATCATGCTTTCATAAACATCATATTACCATGCATAGTAGAAGACACTAGTGAATATGAGAACTACCTTTCATTTAGACACCATGACCTATACTACTTGTAAGATGCATGTAAAGTAAGTGTGTGTGTAAATTGGTCAACATGATCACATAATATCTATCAACAACATATTGAGGTATTCACCCTCTTAGACCATAATACTCTATCAAGCAAAAACCACACAACACACAATATCATAGGAGACAAGTCAACTACATATTACACTTAAGACTCCTAACATGTTCTATTCATGAATCCACATAGGGGTACATAGGTAAGTTATTATTAACCATTTTACTCATAAATGGCCGCACCTATACTTTACCCTAACATGGATATTTATATGCTCATACAATAGCCATACACCCTAGATGACAACTAGAACAGGAAAGTAGGCATAATCTTCAAATAGTATCATCATAGGCACATGTTCATATATCATCAATTTTCCTTCATGGGCATGGTCAACACATATATAGATTGACAATAAAGTAAACATCTCCACCATAAGTGGACCATGCCATTCAATGTCAAACAAGGCATCCTCAAAATTACTATAAGGAAATAGATAAGTAGAAGAGTAGAGGAATTCGTACCAATTCTTTAGCCTTTGGTAATCATTGACCATTACTACTCATTTAACAATAAATCAAGTATAGGTCAGTATCTTAAGGTACCATAATCATACTTGAAGTTAAACATAAGCTACTACAAGGCCAATCTACAAACTAGTACAACATATCATTAACATGCTAGAATGTAGAAGGACATAGACCATCAACCAACTGAAATTCCATGGATTATAGACCATATTTAATCAATAATATCAATCCAATTAAGAAGCTAATTATACACTTAATCATACCGAAATCATTCTTAAAATACCTTAAGATCAAGCTACTATCGTAGACACTAAACTATTAATTCAATGTAGTGTAGAGAGAATAAGCCATCTTATTAATTTTCCCAAAGTATTAATAATCAATCATACTTTACCAATAAATCACATGCTAGGCAGTAGCTAATGAAATCGTAGTCTAGATGAGACACAACTACAATTGCGAAATAAGATTGAATTCACTATAAGCATGCCTCATATTAGAAATTCATGGAAGGTAAGTTACATAAGTTAATCCTATTAAAAATATCATGAATTTACCCATATTAAATCCATTACATATAATTCATACCCTTAAAACGTTATAGGGAGCAGCTATAGACAATTAACCATGATCAATTCGTATAGACTAAAAGAACCTAAATTAATTAAAACCAAGCCTTCTTTAATTTGATCATAAAAGATTTATATCCACAATTCAACCATGGGTTAACCTAAAACAGTATCTACAACAACCATACCATAATCGAAATGCGGATTTTAATCAATTGAGGACCCACATTACAATAATCATAATGAAGACTTGGCTAGGCATGTTCAAATCTTCATGCATTGATCCATATGGGTAATTCATCAATGATTAACCATAAATATACATACTAGACAGTAGACATAAGAATATTAACATAACTGAATCACAAATCGATATGCATACGATCAAGATCATAAAGACATGCATAGACTAAAATCGAGTTTGTGAAAGATGCATGGGTTCATATTGCAATAGGATTGAAAATTACGTCCAAATCAGTATATTATCATTAATACATTCATATTATGCTTTTGAAATCAATTTAAGAAAGAACCGATTGCTAGAATGAAGAAGAAACTTGATCATATTTTTATCTTTGAAAACATTGAGATTAACTCTCTAGATGGAAGGATAACTAGAGATGAAGGATGACCATACCTTTATCTACATTAAATTATCTAAAACTTGATGATTCATCCATGGAAATCCAAGATCCAATCTGTTCTTTAGTTTCACCAACAATGGAGGTTCTAGAGAGAATATTTTTGGAGAGAAAAGGTTTAATTACGTGAGAGAGGATTTGGAATGGGTTCTTCACGTTTTAAATCCCTTATATGCACCCAAAAGTAATTAAATAAACCTATTAGTATAAGTTTAGGACGTCGGGTTAATTTCCCATTCAAACCTTAAATGAAATATACGCAGGCAACAGGTTGCATGCCACCATCGACGGAACCATCTACTGGCAGTTGGTCAGTTGACGAGCCGTGCATTGGCTTCCGTTGATTGGTCATTGGCAAATTTTTGGATTGATACCTTCCAAATATAAGTACCAATACACGATACCTCACCTACAGGACTTTGGTTGACCAACTTTCCGTCGTTTGGTCCATCGATTGACACTGCCAAGGCAGTGTGTCGACCAGACTTGGTACTTCTTGTGGGTCCTTTTACGGGACCCTTTAGAAGTCATACCTTGATGTTTACAACATAAATACAACCCTTAACAACTTTTATACCTTCCACGTAAGTTTCACCCAAATCAAACACCTTCAACTCGTCAAAACAGGCTAGGCCTTATCCAGACACACGTTGAGCATCTTAAGGGCTATCTTTCGAACACCTTGGACGTTCTTGGTTGTTTGTCCTCTGAATTTCTATAAACTCCATATACCATGTTTAAACATTATTATAACTCATATTAATACTTAATAATCTCATGAAATATAGTCTATAAACACGCATGGACACATGAAGCACATAGGCGACTAGTCGTGGAACATTTTGGTCTTCCCTTGACGTTCGACTTCCAAATCACTTCAAACTTTACACACTTCCTATAAGAAATATTATAAGTCATTTTATGTCCTTAAGAACATTAAGACAAAAAGGTTAGGATATAGACACCCTATCTTATTTTGGGGTCTTACACATCTCCACATGTTTAAACCCTTAAATAACCCTTTTTGAACCATCCTCTCACCACTAGCACCACAATAGTTAGGTTACTAGTTTACCGAATGTCATGGTCATTTTTAGAATTTTGGTTCTAATATTTATTAACAAAGTTACTTACTATTATTTATGTCTATAATTATCATAAATCATTATGTCAGGCTCTAGTCTAGGTCTTAGAACTTCCCGAGTGTTACAGAATGAGTGCAAGATGAGAAACACGACCCCTACATCCTAAATTTTTTTAGTCCACATAGAAAAAACAACATTCCTCACTAAAGGGACAAAAGTGAAATATGTGACATATATAACTTTTTTCCTTTATCTTTATACCACCTCCCCTCCAGAGGAGGAGAAAAATAGAAGCAAAGTTAGGGGTACAATTCATCAGTTGAAAGTGGAAAGAAAAGTTGTGAACTTACTTGTGTCGTTACGCAACATTAATTAGACATTTATTGGTAGGAAAACCAATTAGTAGTGTAACTTATTATTTTATTGTTATTTTATTAGTGTCATTTTTTCTTTTGGTCTTATTTTTACAGATTAGGGAAAGTGAGTACCCAAAACTTTATAACTAAGGAGCACGTTTGAGCTTAATTTTGAGGTGTGTATGACCCTTGATGAAAATAAAGAGAAGATGCTACTAGCTAGGCCTAAAGACCTAGGGTGTTTTCCTAACCCTTGTTTTAATATTAATTTGATGCTTGGAGGGCATTAGCAGTTTTTTTGGTAGGGTTGAAAGAATGCATTCCTAGTTTTATTGTTTTATTAAGTCTTTTTATTAGGATGGGTTTCTTGAATTTTTCAGTTTTTTTTCCCAAGAATGGTCCCTTTGAACCAAGTGTCTTTTATTTTTTTTAGGAATAAGTTTTCTTTTAAATCTGCTTTTTTAGAGAAAATAAAAGACTCTTCTGAGTGACGTGAATACTTGCTATATAGGCCTAATTTTTTTGTAGTATTTTGTTTTGAATTCTTGAATGATAAGGAAACTGCAGACTCTTTAACACCTAAGCTCATGGTTGTAAGTTTGTATATACCTTATTTTATTTTGTAGCTTGTTATGATCCTATCTCTCTTAGAAGTGGAATTGATCCATATTGGTTGATACTTGTTCCATGTGTAGTGAGAATTCCTTTATTCCATGTTTTGCATCTTAGTCTAAAACTTCCCCTGCATGTTATTGAAGCAAAATAAAAAAAGTATTTCTTTGTTTAGGAGATGATAATAGGCTTTCTTTTGATTTTTATGGTAAATTTTAGTCTTTTCAATTATTATATCACTAGTTAGACCTTTGAATCTGTAGCCTTTTGTTGGTTGCCATATTTTATCCTAAAATACTTTGTTCAATCTCTAATTCTTACATGTTGCTCCTTTGAGCATTATAGCATACACGTATTCTAATAATCAATTCTCAGAAAAAAGGATGGTTGAGTGAAAATATATTAAATTATTGCTACAAAGTACTTGAAAATCCCTATTTGACATAATGAAAAAAAATTAACAAAAGAATGTCACATGAAAAAAAATCCTTTAAAAAATAAAAAAAAATGATTGAAACATTCTTTAGATGATAAGAATTACTTGTCAAATAATTGTTGAACAGAGGGTTGAAAATAAAGATAAGAAAATAATGGGTGATGAAGTTAAAATACCGAAGTGCTTAAGGAAGTGTAAATCATTATTATATAGTTTTCCTACCTGTCCACTAGACTACATTACAACCCGTTAAAGTCCTATTTGATTCTATTAAAGTATGCTTAATTAGTGGAGATATATATAATGGGCAAGACTATAGTTATTTGTGCATACATGTGAATTTTATTTGTGAATGTGAGAGTTATTCTTGATGTGAAGTCCTTAATTTATATTCAATCTTTTGAATGTGCGCGTGAGGAATTTTTCTTCTTGTGGGGGCACTTGTTTCATCATGGATAGGTGATTTTATTAACTTTCTTTGATGAGAGTAGGGGAGCAAGCTTAAATTTGATGAGTTCAAAGCCCTTTCTTGAGGTTAGGAGGTTAGAGGTTTGTTGTTTATTTGGATGTCTTGCATAATGATTGAGAAGTATACTTGATATTTTGAAATTGGTATACGGCCTAATTATTTGTATTAACCAAAGTGATGGCATTCCTAGAATGATTTTTGAGATGAGCTTTAATGCTTGCTTGAGGAATGCTCAAGCATTTATTATTTATTTTTTACCATTTTTTAGCATCAATTTATGAATTGTGCTAAGTAGTATATTTATATATATGTTCAAAGTAATGCGGCAAAGACAGAATTTAAAAAAAAAATAAATGCGAACAGCCATGTGTCAAACAAGGAGTTGTGCACAAACTTTTTGAAGCAGCGGAAAGACAACTGTTCAAAGGATTTCAAGTTCCACTTGGTTTTGTTTTTCCAATTTGTTCTAGACTAAGTTATTTTATTTAGGGTTTTCTATATCTATAAATAGTCCACAGAAATAATTATTAAGGGGATCAATTAGGAGGTACTTTGTAAGAAAAAGTTGTGAGTACTTTTAGGGTTTTCTTCTTGTTGTTGTTTTCTTTGAAATTTGTGTCTAAACGACTTTGTTCTGGGGTTGTATCTACAAAACCATAGTTGATTATTTAAGGTTCTTGAATTAATTCTTGGTTGTCATTATAAGTTACTATATTATTGTTTTAGTATTTTATACTTAATCACCATAAGATATATCTATTGTCTAATCTTAAAATTAAGAGAGGAGGAGGGTTAGATCGACTAGAGAATATAGAGAGCTCGATCGATCCATTAAGTTGAGGTGATTTGTGTTTAGGAGCGACGCTCGAATGAACAACTTTCTTGGTTACGAACAAGGATGAAATATAAATGTTCGCTAGTTATGCATGTTTATTCCCACTCAACGATATAGTTAGACAGTTAAATGGAGTAGGCGACTAGAGGTTTAAAACCCGATTCGTACAATTAGCATTGTAAACCAATAACTTGACAACTAAAATTAGTTCTAAGACAAGAATATGATTCATGAGATTGCATGTTGCAGTCCTGGAATTTTCCAATGTATGTAACCTTATTATTTAATTATTGCATTCTCTTCTCTATAAATAAAACTAAACTCCTTTGTCACTCTAAATGAATTATAAGACCAGTATAATTTAGTAAACATAGTTAATTGACAAGTTCTTTAGGTTCGATAATCTGGTGCTTTTAGAAGCCAACTATATTTCCTGCGTGACCGCATACACTTATGCGTGCAATTAGGAGAAACACGGCATCCCTACTAGACAATAAATGTCGATCCTTACACTTAGTCACCATGGAGCTAGTACGAGCCATCTTGTGAAAAGAGTAAAACAAGTGAAATTTCAAGAAATAAATAACACACAAGTTACACTAAACTGATATAAAAGAGAAGATTTCCTAAATATACCACATAGCCTCCTAAAGATAGGACACAAATGTCTTCGCACCAATCTAGAGGACTCTACTAGGTATTAGCTTTGTATAAGTGGGACCGGTGAATATGGGCTCTGCTTTCAACTTGTCATAACACGACTTCCCGAGTCATGCTGGAACCTACTATAAACCACCCATAGGTACGCCAACCTACACCAAAAATGACAAGTAATGAGTACAAGGGTACAACTAACTAGAAAATAACACCAATAACATGGAAAAAATAGAAACAGAATTAACCCAACCTATATAGAATGGAAACCCTTTAAGTACCTAAGAACTCACGAGTATAGTTCTATATTATATGAAGAAGACAAGATAAAAAAGTACACAACAACAATTTGTCTCAATGAAAAAGGACTAGCTAAAATATATAGAAAAAGAGAAAGGTGGTCCAAGATACCAAGTTCTCACTCTTGTCTCGGATATCCACAACTTTTAAAAGATGGCATTAACGATCACTAGTGGTAGTTTGTATTAGGACCTATACCACAAAAATAAAGTAGAGTGTAGAATAAGTACCAAAACAAAGGTACTCAGTACGCATCATAGGTCGACTGAGTAAGAAAGGTAATGAAAATAAGATGATAGAATCTAGACAAAAATACATGTAGAAGAGGTTTTGAAAAGAAATCAAACAAGCATATAGAAAGTAAATCTAAGTACAACTAAAATAAACCTAATTGACTGTCACAACCCGCACGTACACCCTAGAAGTTAGAGTTTCCTTGTGTCGTCACACGGCAAATGAGACTTCAAGAAGTCTCATCTAAGCCTCTCGTATCATTCACTACAAAAAAAACATACTAAAAATGGTAAGAATTTAAAACATTCTTCACACACGAAGAACTCTTTCATGAACATTACACAAGAGGAAGACTTTCATTTAAAATATTAAATCTTTACAACATCTACTTGAACCCTATAAACTTTAGAGTATACAACACTTGGGACTAATCTCATACATAACAATAAAATAAAGTCTATGATATAAGGGACATGTGCATATTATCCTCGAATCGATGAGAACTCCACAATGCTTCATCTTCAAGCCTTAGAAAACCTATCCATCCTCCATGGCACATCAAGACTTCTAATTCTCTACAATTAAGTAAAAAAAGGGAAAGAAGGGGTTATCCCATTAGATGTACTAAATATGGAAGCCATGCAAAAACCATGAAAAAGGGACATTTAGTAAATAACAAGTTTTTCATGAATTTTGAATAAAACATCATAATATAAGCATAAGAACAATATTTAAAAACTTAAAAACACATAAGGAATCATTTAAGCAAAAGCTCACATTTTAAGAAAACATTAAAGAGAATTCACTTCACTGTACAGTGAACTCAATTCACTCTTACAGTGAAGTTCCTTCGCTACACTTTAGTCATCTTCTAGTATGTAATTATCCAACTTAAAGCTATCCTAAGACTAACTTAAGAAACACAAAGATAGATTGTCCATACAAACTCCCTAATCATGCCTAGATGATCCTCAAGACTACTTATAATGAGTCACATACACACTTACACGACATCAAACATATTAACATATAGATAATATGACATTTCCTCATCAAAGGCTATCAAAAGACTTAATTAAGTAGATCAAGAAGATAGAGACCATGATTGATCTCTTCAAGACTAGCTAAATAATCATTAAGGCTTCCTAAGTTTGGATTATGTCCACATAAACAATCATCTTCCCTATCTAGAGTAATTCTTAAGACTTATCTAGGTAAGATAAGAAGTAGCCATTACTATGCCCCCTTCATTCCTTAACTAAACAACCATTAAATACTCTAGGTAAGCACTTATTCATTTAGCATCACACACGAACGCGTAAAACTTGACGAAACATACAAAAACACACAAGGTCGTCTCAAGGCAAACCTTTCGAACGTCATGGACGTTCTTGGATGTTTGACGTCCAAACTTCATAAAACTTGACACACTGCCTATATACACTATAATAACTCATTTAAGAACTTTATAACCTCATGAATAACTTATAAAAACATTAAACCACATATGAGCCACATAGGTCACTTAGTCTTCTAACGTCTTGGTTTTCCTTTGACGTTTGACTTCCAATGCACCTAAACTCTTATACACTACCTCAAACCCACATTATAAATCATTTTAGAACTTTAGACCATCACGATAACCATTCTAGGTTCTAGATTCACCTAAGTCATTTTCGGAGTCTTACAATCTCTCCAACTTGGACAACATTCGTCTTCGAATGACACTTGCCACTCTTTGAACACTTCCAAGGATAGAGATTTAGTTAGGAACTCATGAACATATTATATATCACATAATAAAGAAGAAAACGTTGATTTCACAAAATCAAGAGATTAACAACACAACTAGAAACTAAAAGGCATCCAATGACTCATCATTCTAGAAAACTCACATACTTCATTCTAAATAACGAAAACTCATTTTATATTCAATATAATACTCATATAAATCAGGCCTAACCACATTACAACAATTTTAGACTAAAGAATCAATTAGTCAAATTTTGAAAATCTCCACAATGCTATACAGTGAATTTGTGCAATTTTTTTCAAAAATGCAACTTTTAAGAAATTCATGATGGAAACAAGCTAATATGTAAGGTAATATCATATAAACACATCTTACAACATAATCATGGATTCACAATCTAACAATACAACATTTAAGAAATTCCTTACAAATGCCCAACAAATCTTTCTCATATAACCACTTAGGCATGCTCAACCTTCAACTATATTAAACAATTAGCAACCTACACGAGACATGAATCCTGAGGAAGATACTATGCAAGAAAACTCATTTTCTCATTCAACAAAACTTCAATCAAACAAGCATATCATAAGAAGAATGCTTGGAACTCACTTTCCACAAAAGACTCCTACCAAATCAAGTTACAAAGAACTCTTTCTTTTAGGCTTTAATAAACACATAAAGAAAAGTTAAGGGTACTTCACTCCCAACTACCTTACTCTTCACCATACTCCCCTACTTAGGAGAAACCCATCTAAGGTCAACAAAATATTCACCACAAGGAACTCTCTCCAGGAACCTTAAATCTTACTAAAAATTTCTTACCAAGGTCTACCTCATATACTAAAGACTCTAAAAAGGTCTCATCAGCTAACCACTACATCCTCTTTACTAGGAGAACTCACCTTTACTCTTTCAAATCTCATCACCTTCCTTCCTATGATTGGGGTCCTAAGAAACATCAACTATCTCAACAACCACTCCCTCACATTTCTAACAATATACCTTACATTCTTGTCAAACTTAACTACCCTTCAAAAGGTAATCAAACCAATATAAGGTCAAAACCACCTTTTATCGCACCTTCTAACAAATAACATCTCATCTTCTATCTCCCTCAACTTAAACATCATAATGCAACCCTCAAAGGATCAACATGTAAGAGAAACAAGGGAAAGACACCATATACAACACACTTAGGCACGATTAGATGAATGAAGAAGTGAAACTTTCCTAGCACCCAATAACCTCCTATTTAAAATGTGGAGCGCTTCACATTATAAACAAGATTCTACTAGATGTGGTTCATAAGAAAATTAAGACACTCCCCAAAACCTTATTCTCTGATACCAACTTTGTCACGATCCGCAAGTACATCCTAGAAGTTAGAGCGCCCTTGTGACATCACACGGCAAATGTAACTTCAAGAAGTCTACTCTAAGCCTCTCATATCATTCAGTGCATGATAAAAATACTAAAATAAGTAAGAATATAAAGTTTTCTTCACACACAAAGAACTATTTCATAAATATTACATATGCAAAAGACTTTCATATAAAAAATTTAATCTTTACAACATCTACTTGAACCATCCAAATATTAGAGTATACAACACTTGGGACTAATCCCTTACAAGATAATAAAATAAAGACTGCGACATAAGAGATGTGTGGATATTGTCCTCGAATCGATAAGGACTCACCAATACTTCATCTTCAAGGCTTAGAAACCCATCCATCCTCCATGGAACATTTAGACTTCCAATTGCCTACACTTTATTCAAAAAGGAAAAACAAGGGGTTAGCACATTAGATATACTAAGTACGGAAGCCATGCAAAAACCATTAAAAAAAAGGGACATTTAGTAAATAATATGGTTTTCATTATTTTTTATTAACACATCATAATATAAGCATAAGAACAACATTTAACAACTTAGAAACACATAAGCAATCATTTAAGCAAAATATTGTACAGTGAACTCAATTCACTCTTACAGTGAAGTTCCTTCACTTCACTTTAGACATCTTCTAGTATGTACTTATCCGACTTAAAGCTATACTAAAACTCACTTAAGCAACACAAAGAGAGACCGCCCCTACAACCTCCCTAAGCATCCCTAAATGATCTGTAAGATTACTTATAATGAGTCACATACACACTTACAAGACATCAAACATATCAACATATAGATAATATGATATTTCCTCATCAAAGGCTATCAAAAGACTTACTTAAGTAGATCAAGAAGAAAATGTCCATGATTGACCTATTTAAGACTACCTAAATAATCCTTAAGACTTCCTAATTTTGGATCATTTCCATATAAACAATCATCTTCCCTAGCTAGAGTCATTCTTAAGACTTATCTAGGTAAGATAAGAAGTGACCATCACTATGTCTGCTTCATGCCTTAACTAGACAACCCTTAACTACTCTAGGTAAGCACTTATTCATTTAATATACTTTCTTACCGTAAGACATTACATTCGTAGTTCATTTAAGACTCATTCATCACATAAAGGACATTCAAATAATGGTCTTGGATAAGACCTAGGGACTCCAACTAATATCTTCAAAGCCTATTGTGCAATGTCTAGATAGCATCCCTTACCACCACCTAACCTTCATAGAACTTCTCAAATGCTAATAAGTATCCCACATGATGAGAATATGCAATAACCGACATAGACCATGGTAGCAAGACATGGAAAACTAAGTTCTAACCTATTACGGTGAAGAGGTTAGACTTGCCAATGGTAGAACTTTGACACATCCCTTGTAGGCACATGGTTAAGGAATATGAAGGGCATGTTTTGTACTCTAGTCTCATTCTTAACTAGAACTACTCCCCTTACCATACTCATTCGGTGCTAGCCTTTGTTCTCATAGAGTAATTCACATTAAAGTTTCATACAATTTGGTTCCATATCTAGTTTGTAACACAATCACATTTACCTGAAGGATACCATTACCGCTTTTGACTTCAACATTCATAACCTTACCACTATGTTCAAGGTTCCACATAAAAGACCTTCTAACATCATTCAAGGTCACATGTCATTCAACATTCATGACTAAGAGACTTTAGCATCCTAAGTCAAGACATCCCATAATCACATTCATACATACATCAAGCAAGGGACATAAGTCAACCAAGACAAGACACCATATACTTCACTTTAACACATATTACATGTCATTCTTAAGTCACTTAGGAATAAACATTGTCATATTTAATTCATCCTATATACTACCATATTATCATCAATGTAACCATTATAGACTCATATAGTCAAGTAGGAACAACCATGCATCAACCCTAAGACTACACATACAAACACATCGTCATGGTCTAAATGATTTCCTTACATACATAGAAAGAACACATACTTTCTCATTACTTAACAAATATATAGAAATAAACATAATTCACATAACACAACTACACAAAGCATCATAGTACTTCAAGTAGTGCCGACAAGGCCCCGATCATCATATTGAATAAAGTAATGCCGACAAGGCCACATCAATTCACATTGCACCGACAATATAAGAGGTCCATACAAATCACAACATAATTGAAGTCTAATTAACATACAATAAAAGGAATTAGGGTAGCATATCTCCACTCCATCTTACCACTTAAATTCCAAGGCTAACTCATCTAATTCGACAACACAAGGCCCTTACCCATGGCCATAACCAACAATTCAACATAATTATAACAATATTCATGAAACTAGGTCAAATTAATACATATTCATCAATCTAATGTAACCGAGATATCAATTTACTATAATCATTACATCAATCAAAAGTCTATATGAAACTATTTAGAATTCATAAAACTTAAGTCAATATCAATGCAATAGGCTTAATAGTAAAAAGATCTAAGAATATTCAATACTCAATTAATCAAAATGAAACAGCCTATAAACCAATTAACTATAATCTATACATGATTCTAAAGCCCATAATAATCTACACACGAATTCATTAATCTCAAAGTATGATCACATAACCCATATTTTTGTCAAATTAATAGATTTGTGAAGATCAAGTGTTCATGAAGAATTTCATTGGAAAACATCAATTCTACATCAATTTCATCATATCTTACTGTTTGAAAACCATTTATGCAAGAACCCAATACTTAGAGTAGAAATTAGAATTTTTCATCTTTTTGAAATATTTGAATATTATCTTTAAAATTTTCTCTAAGGATAGAGCAAGCGTCAGATGAAGAACTCCCATAACTTATTTGAAGAAATCAATAATAATGTAACACATTGAAAATCTAAGACGTGTCGTAAAACCTAACATAGCTTTCATAAGGTCTAAGTACTCTTTTTAAGTTCATTATTAATGAATATATGTCATTTAGAATGTTTAAGAATCAAAACATCCACGAACATTCAGGATGCCCGGGAAGTTGGTTCAAAGGGGTGTTAGTGTGCCTTAGCATTTGACTAACTTTTAGGAGTCTGAAATGTACGAAAAATGGTGGAAGGGTAGCTAATAGGTGTTTCAGTTGTTACATGATTGAAACATAGTAGTAATAATTCCCAAGGACCAACCCATGGTCCCTTGAGGAGGACCCTTGTGTTTGAAGAAACAGGGCCTGGACAGTGGGCATCGCTGTGACCACATACAGTTCGTGTGTGGACTGACGGGGCTTCGATGACACCTTCGTCCCATACTTAGACAAGTAAAGGAAGGCCTCCAGCTGCACAGTCTCTGAACTCATCGACAGAGTATAGGACGGAGGGATGAGGGACCGTCAACTCACAGTTGGCCAGTTGTTCGAGGTCTCATCTGTGAGGGTCAAATTTCTTGCACAGTTTAAGTTAGTTTCATTTAATTTTTCAGGGGGTTAGGTTATTAATTAGGGTTAAAGGGAGTCTAATAAAGTTTTTAAGTTCCAATATAAATACCCTTAACCCTCATTAATCTAAACACAACTCACAAATAAACTCTCTTCTTTCTTTATTATTTCTCTCTCTACTTGAACTCACCATTGAAGACTAGAAAGGATTAGGGATTGGGGAATGATAAGGGACGAATTCACCATCAAATTTTTGTAAAACATTAAGGTATGGGATCTAATTCACCTTTTAGACTCTTTCCACAAAGGGTTCATTCAAAATGGATTTCAAAAAAGTTGAGTTTTCTTATGGGTTTCATCCAGTTACGAAATTGAAGTTATGAATTGAGTTGTAGATGATTTCTTTAGATTATATTGAATATATTAACATGTAATTTATCTTGTTTATGATAATTATTGATGGTTTGGTCTAAATTGAAGAACATGATCCTTAATCCCTAACCCTAGGTTGTGATCTTGACCTATATTGTATTGTGATTATTCAATTGATTTGGTTGTTGATTACTATCCAATGGTGTTATTATGATTCAATTAAGATTAAGTATAGGACTATAATGCTAGTTATTGAGATATGATTTAGGTTATGAATTGTAATGTGAAATTAGCCTATTTATCTTGTCTTAAGTTGTGATCTAGTGTTGAATTGTGTTACAGAGATGCAATTGGCCTTGTTATATTATTGGTTATCATTGTGTGATGATGTTACTCCCAAAATTTGTTTGAGCTATGGGATGACGGTAAGACTTGATGATGAACTATATGGAAGACTTGGTAAGTCTTAGAATCTCTATCTCTACTTCCAATTGTGATTAAGTCATGATATTATATTGTAGTATGAATCATATTAGGATTTGTAGGATGGTATGATGTTGAATTGAAATTTCTTTACTATCTTGTGAGGTTTATTAAGGTGTATGTGATATATGGATGGTGAAAACTATCAATGTGCCTTGATATGTTATGAAATGCTACTGTGTTAACCTCACATATATGAATTGAGATGAAAGGACTTATACTCATATAATTCTTATTGATATACTGATTATGATGATTATTCAAGGGTTAGACCCTATGACCTAAACTAAGATAGTGACTGTTAGTTAAAGGCTTACAGTCATTTCAATAAAGGGACTTAACTTAGAACCGAGTGAACTTGACAATGGGGGGTGATGACTTCCCAAAGAGAAATATTCACCCTATAGTTCTATATGAGATGTTAACTTCCCAAAGAGGAATACTCATCCAATGGAATCCCATTAGAGGAGACCCGAACTGCCAAGTGGTATTGCGAGGGAATATGTTATCTCTTAGTTCTTGAACTATGTTTCCCCCATATGAAGACTAGCTAATGGGTCCACCTACAAAGTTTTGTTTGTGTTTGGTTGTACTTTGGCCGGTAGACCACCTTCCATTGGTGTAAGGTTTTACAACACCAGATTCCACACTTATCTCATGAGTTCTATGTCAGTTAAGGTAAGTGTTCCCTAAAGTAAAATAAAATAATGGATTATAAACTAACTAAGGCGACTTGAGAGGTTTAACTTAGCATATGATAATGATGTATATGATGATAATATGTTGATGCTACAATGTAAATTTCTATATATGATAATGATTATCCTCTTAATATATATAGTTGGACATTGGTTATGTTTTCTTGTTAATTTTACTTGGTTGGGCAAGGTTATGGGGCTTTGATTGGTCATTGCAATTGTTGACTTGATAAGGATTCATGAGTAGTTGTCTTTCTTATTATTATATGGTTGATTGTTATTCATTCTTTTGATATTATTCCTTGATGATAGGGTTGTAGAAAATCATGGTTTCAAGTGTGTTGTGATAAGTATTATTTGTTGAGATAGTAAGTAACTCAGGTTGGTTGATATGACTTCCTTGACTTTGCATTAAGTTCCTAAAAGGGTAAAATGGAATATTTTAACTTAAAATCCCTTTTTAGCATGTTTTGCTTGTATATGTGCATAAGGTCTCATACTTAGTACATGTGGAGTACTAACCCCATTTTCTTCCCTTTTTTCTAAACATTTTAGTTTTCGGTCATTGAAGAGTTTGGAAGGCGATATTGTGAAGGCTTGTATTCTTCTTTTCATCCAAGTGGGGTAGGTCCTGAACTTCCAAAGGAAGAGCCATCATCTAGCTTACAAACTTGTAATGAGCTTAAAGACTCTTTCATTACTTTACTTTCAATTGAGTATTACACTTTTGTATGACCTATATGTGGTCTTGTTGGATTGATGTAAGGGCTATTCCCATATGGTGATAATCGTTTAGATGGTATGAGATGAGTCTACTTTTATATTTTATGTATATGTATGTACAATAAAATTATAAGGCTACGTAACCTTCCTATACGAAGGGTCTATGTATACACGATATGAATATGTATTATGTGTATGTAGAGGTCTATGTAAACCTCCAAGTAGTGATAATGAAAATTTTAATTTTTTCCGTATTTTTAAACCCATGAATGTAATGACATGAGACTAAGAGGATAATCTTAGTCCTTGAAAAGGACTGCATGCCGGTTACATCTAGGGGGGTAAACCCGAAAGTGACAGAAAAATGAAGAAGAAACTCCATTGAAAAACCATCTTCAAGCTCCATCTTCACCTTGAACTCTCACGGAGGTTTTTGAAGGAACTTTTGGAGGGAATGTGTTTTGATTTAGGTGTTAGGGTTATAATGAGAGTTTAATGACTTATATACTCTTAAAATTCCCATAAACAGTCAAAACAACCGTCGTCACACTTTAAAAGACTTCAGGTGAATTTACAATTTCACCCCTCAACTTAACAGAAACTGCAGCAACTCACAGCACCATCGATGACCTACCATCGACGGTCGGTGGGTGAGACCATTCCCCGTCAATAGGGTCTCGTGGTTGCTTATGCTTCTCCCCAACCTTACATCCTTCAGGATCCACTGACGCCACCCAACAACGGTTCATCGTCTTGTCGATTGGCCGTCGTTTGGGTCGTTGATTAGCACTGCCTGGCAGTGTTGAGCTCCAAGTTGGGGTCCTTATTTAGGGCCTTTTTTTGGTCCTATGTGGAGTCGTACTTGAACATTTCCAACACAAACATGGTCATATACTATTTTAGCACCTACCACATGAGTTTCATCCAAAACGAACATGTAAAACTCGAAGAAACATGCATAGACACACAAGGTCGTCTTAAGTCAAACCTTTCGAACATCATGGACGTTCTTGGACGTTTGACCTCCAAACTTCACGAAACTTGACACACTGCCTATATACACTATAATAATTCATTAAAGAACCTTATAACCACATAAATAACATATAAACACATTAAACCACATATGAGGCACATAGGTCACTTAGTCGACGAATGTCTTGGTCATCCCTTAACGTTTGACTTCCAATGAACCTAAACTCTTAGACATTGACTCAAACCCTCATTATAAACTATTTTAGGACCTTATACCATCAGGGAAACAATGTTAAACTCAAGATTCACCTAAGTCATTTTTGGGGTCTTACAATGACCAGAAGCCTAGAAGGTACACTCATGTGCAAATTAAATAATATATGAATTGAACCCTATAGTCCTGACAGATACAAAGAATAACTAAGTCTACAAGAGAGAAGGCCCTCCAAACCAGATCCAATAAGTGTGTGTTCGGCCTTGAATCCTGAGTGATATACTCTAACAAGAGGTGATTTCCTCGAACAACAAAGCATCAGCCATTGACTAGGAATACGACCTCGATCCATGAACATCCGCCTCATACTAGAGATAACATCCTCAAAGTGTTAACATGAGACTCGAAATAAAAATAATCATAGGGTCCCATTAGCTCCCAACTTATAAAGTAATAGTGACAAAAGGGAATGACAACTTTGAAGAGGAATCTAATATCGAGACCAAGTCATTGTATAGCGGCGCCCACCCATAAAAAACAACGAAAAGCTCAAAGCCTAGAATAACCCAATCATTATTCCTTACAAGATGCATACCCTTCTAAGCCCATCAAAGTCGTAGAGATAGGGAGAGAAAGTAGAAGTTCCATAAGGTTGAGAAAATTCCTAAACCAAGGCTCAAACTATCAAACCCAAATCTGTTACGCCAGTCAAAAAGAACCTAATCCATCTAAACAATGTCGGATCGATACCAAATTCACAAAATTCATTGTCTAAAGCAACACTAGTCTATCCTAGACTAAGACTGATCATGCTTCATGAAACAAGTATGAAAATAAGTAAATCACATAGCATTTTGTAACTCATATACAACACCCTACTCACATGGTACTACCCTCGAAAAAATTGTAATCAATCCTAAATCATTGTATCTAAAAAGAGAAAGTAAGAATACTAGGTACCCCAATTCACACTAATCGTCATTAATTTATATGTCCACGCTTAATCTAATAAAAAAGAAAGTTGTATCCTTCCTAAAGGCTGAGCGTGTGAGCTTCAAATCACAAGATCAAAGTTTTTTCTTTCCTTACTGCATTCGAACGTTCCCATACTATCAAAAATAGGAGCACAACGTCATATGATCATTTAGACACAAAAAAAAACATAAAATAGAAACAAACTAAATTTAAAGTCAAATGTAAATCATGAGATCTATAACGGAATCTCTGAAATTAAATATGTCAAAAGGTATTAACGGTGAGTTTAACTTGTGTCTCAATATAGAACATAATTCACTGCTTAAATAATTGTAAGAACCAACATGCAACGAAAACTCAATTTAATACCCAAATTGGGATCAGAAGTAGCAGCTTGTATGAGAAATTAACCTCAAAAGTGGAGGTTCACCGACACAATCAAATCATCCCATCCCGTAGCCTCAAAAATTACAGATGTTTGAGACTTTGAATCATCAAAATCAAAGCTAAAAAATAGGAGAAATATTTGAAATATTATCGTTGGTTTAGGCAATTAGCCCTCACGGACGTCAAGGAGGCTGCGCGAACGTGCGTGCTAGGCCAGCTTTGATTTTTGAACAAGGTGCCCATACATGAACGTGTTTTCCAAGATGTCTCTTATCCACGAATGCACCACCACGAGCGAACAATCCCTCTAAGGTATATGTTATCTACGAAAGTAGCTGTAGGCTCGCTGACAAAGGGTGTGCCTCAAGTGATAGCACTTTGAATGAAGTTTTAAGTCTTAAAATCTCTTACGGGATACCCAAAATTCATTCGGAACCTCGTACACGAAAACAAATTACGTTATTCAAAATTCTAGACTCAACAAAACCATAACATCTATCCCCTCTCTTTTTGATGAAAAAATAGTCTAATACCCAATTTTCATTCTATGCAAAAATCTACAAGTGGTATCAAAATTAGCTCAAAAGTCTGGGGACCTAAAAATCGATTATTCTACAAAAAAATAATATATTGATCTAACCATGCTAACAAAGTTCTCATCTGAGCTTGTTTACTCCGAATGTTTATTGAAGTCAAACATAGGCCTCAACTTGAAAGCTAAAATGCCTAATCGTATAGCGCACTGAAAGCCTCAGAAGTCGTGTTGACTATGCTACTAGCCTAAAATAACCCTTTCAGAGCTTATGGAATCTTTAGAATTGGATTTTGAGGTAATATTTATAAATGTCTAATAATATTTGACCGTCCAAAGTATTAAAGCTTCAAAACACTAAAACTCAAATAAAAATAAAATGAACGACCAAGTGACCAAAGTGTTAGTTTCAGCAAGTCATATATGACTTGTGATCGCTACAAAAAAGCTCTAAATTTTGAATAGGAGGCATAAACATAGAAATTACATAAGGGTCACTATATATCACCCAATCGATTAGGAATATATTGATTCATAATAGTCTCATCTTTTCATAGATTAAAATAATAAATCAAAACTAAAAAAATCATAATAAATATGTCAAAATTAATATTATAAGTACACGTAATGGACTAGAAAATTTATTTATTTATATTCAGAAAATAAATAAATATATATATTTGGTTTGTTCAATACAAATGAAATGTTGTAGCACAAGAAGTTGGAATTTAATAATTCTCATAATTAAAATCAAATTAACTTAATCTTGTGCTACCATTATCAAGATGTTTTTTAAACTTCAGCTTTTATTATGAACATTAAATTTGTAATTTCTAAGAATGGACAATTTTAATTTTCTGTGTATGAATGAAATTACTCCATACACAATATCGTCTATATACAAGTAATAGCCAAACATATTAACAAAATGATCTATTTATCTAAAGACTTCATGATATCTAAATAAATAAAATAAAACGTCTTAACAAAAGATTTAGTAAAATACTCTAACTCAACCACATGGTTTACAATATATCCCAACACTTTAATTTCAACATTGACGTTTTGCACCTACAGGTCTTCCTTTGAATATCTAAAACATGTCTGTATGCTCCATAAATAACCTCATACAATTTCATTCAATGTTGCATTTCATAGACTTAGCTATGTCATCTTGTAGAACTTTCATTTTGCATTGGAGAAATGTCATAGTTTCAAGTATTGCAAAACTCTCTCATTTGTTTTATTGCTTTTTATCACTTTAACTCTATTTTCTTCAAGCATTGTAATTAATGTTAATATCCATGTTATGAAACATCCAGCCATGTTATTCTCTACAATATACCATTTTGTGGTAAAATTGAAGTAAATATTGTTCCATCTTTCTAGACTATAATAGAATAAATCATCAAATATCCTATCTCCAACCTTTTCACAAAAGTAATGTTATCCTTTAACTTGGACTCTATGGTAGACCTTGCATACCTTCAAAAATAATTTTTCTCTCCTAATACCTCTCTATTTCTTTTACTAGTAAGCAAGAATGTGTCAGCACACATTCTATATTCAACATATGGAAAATGAGTAGTTATGAAATTTTCAAAACCCTATAAAAGTTAATAAATACTAGATAATAAATATTAAAGACCTGAAAGAAACTAGGAAACTAAGATTTTCATAAATAAATATTCAAAACCTGGAAAAAAATAAACAAATCAATAGATATTCTAACTTATACAAACATATTATGATTGTCATGTCTGTCTCATTTCTCGCTGAACTCTTCCTTTAAAAGTTTGAAAAACCAAACCTAAGTATACTTATTTTAAACCTCGACTATCGCCCAAGCTAGTGGTAGAATTTCATTGTTGTCATGTTTACAAAAAGCAATCAATAATTGACTTTTAGCTACTCCTTTTAAAAAAAAACTAATTAGACCAATGCACTTCCTAAGAGGATCCAAGTAGGACTTTTTCATTATACCAAAACATATGTAGAAGCTTCAAGACATTTTTCTATCACTTTCAAATGTTTCTTAATGAAGCTTGACTAAACTTGTACAACCTAGATTTGTTCTTAAAAACTCATGTTTATAGCCTAAAATTCTCCCAACTCAAAAATATAGTCACCCTTTAGCTCCTATAATTACTTTATTACTTGCTCTCTTACACACTATTATTTCAACATATAAATTCAATTATTTTAAATAATCTCTTGAAATTTAGAAAATTCTAATGTTGGGTTGTTTCTTTATTCGCTCACTATAGTGATTGGACAAGAACTTGCTACTAAACGCTCTTATTAGTAGGTTAGATTTCTGAACTGGATTGTAGATATTTACAAACAAAATTATTTATCCTAAAAGCAAAGCTAGCAAACAAAAGTCAAAGACAACCGATTGTACACATAATCCTTAACATTGTTTCTTCATTAATATGTATTTCAATAACAAAATATTTACCAACAATATATTTGGTAATAGCAGCTCTAAATTTATTAACATTTTTATATATAAGACTCAAGTTTCACACAATTTCTGACAAGTTGCACAGGTACAACTCTTTTCAACTTCTTACTCTTTCTACTTAACTCTCTGTTAAACCTCTTCTTTATCATCACTATAATCACCTAGATCAATTTCAAAAAGGATATATTCATATGAAGGATGTTAAATCTCATTACACGCTAACATGTCTTCGAAGGTGTTTCTATTACCACATGTAGATTCATCATACCCAACATCTTGATATTTCTTGTGTTTTTAACTTTTCATAACCACGTAATGAAACTCATTCTCCCTTCTTTCTTCTCTATCTTTTCTTTTTTCTCCCTAAAATTTCTTATCTCTTCATCTACGTCATTTCTATCATTTAATAATATATTTCATGATTCTATATCAGAGTCTAGTTCAATAGTAGGAGACACAGAAACAAGAGTTGGATCATTAGAAATATGGACAGGGATAAGAGTTTGATAGAAAGAGGATGGACAGGAGCAAGAGTTAGACTAGTAAAAGGATTGAAAGAGTTAGGATCATAATTAGTACAAGAATAGACCAAACTGGAAATATTTTGAACAATTTAAGAGTGGACTTGAGAAGAAGCATTTGTAGCAACAGGGGCAGGGTTTGAATTGGACTTATTGGGTTGGTTCTAATCCACCATCAAAAGAAGCATCACGTCCACTATTTTGGCGTTCTCTGTCACCTTCAATTACTTAGTTTTTTCCCTTTTACATAGTCCAATGAAGGTGGGACCAATATATGATTTGCAATCTAGTGGCACATAAATGCCTTGAAAATACATCTATTACTCAAATATTCATAAATATCAATACTATATTTATCTCATTGAATTTATATTAAATAAGCATTATTATGCAGTCTCACATATGGTAGGTATTGTCCAGGTTCACACCCTAACTCTTTTACATAATCCCTCAATTCAAAATATGAAATTCTATCTATGTGAACATCTAAAAATTCAATAAATTTTCCACTATCATATGGTTTTTTCCCTTTTCCTTTTTTTTCCTTATGTCCCTTCTACATAACATCGTAGAGGTAAAATCTCAAATAATTATATCAAGAGAAATTTTAACATTCTAAAAAGAATATCAACAAGACAATTTCGAAACCCTTGACCATACTACATGTCACATCCAGAGAGTACATCCCAGATGCGGCCGGCGTCGTTGTCCTCTCAGAAGACTCAGACAAGCCCTTAGCATTCTTCATGACATGTCATCAGTAAAATTTTGGAAAAATTTAAAACGTTTGGATAGTATGTGAATTTTACTTAGACTTCATACTTAACAATCATGAAAACATATGTAGCGATAGTCTAAGAGCTGTCTCACATAAGAACCATCTAAAGAGTATGAATCTTGACTTAGCCGATAAAAATTCAATATGTCATATAAGACTTAATACGAAAGAATTCAAAGAACATAAAACGAAATCAAGAGTTTTCTTAAAACTATTAAAGTATTCATGTGATAGAATAACGAAAAAATAGCATTCCCAAACATGAGAACCTACCAACACTTGGAGAAAGAGTTCCAAGCTTGTTCATTCGAACTTCTTAATCTTAAATGGTCGGACCCTACATTTGTAGTAATATAAAGTAAGGCGTTAGTACGCCACATGTACTAAATATGGTTATATGCACATAAACATTTATGGACATGCATGAAAAATGCCATTTCTTTGGAAATCATGCTAAGTCATCTGAAAACCTTTAGTACATATACAATAGAGCATATCCAAGATAAGGATCACAATGAAAATAAAACATGATCATACTCAAAGACATAATATCATAAAGTCATATTAACATTTCATATTCAGTAGTGCATATCAACTTAACATGCAAAACACCTACCAATGATCTCATCCCAAGTCTACCAGTGCAATGATCATGTGAAGCTTATAACCCCACATAACCAAGTAAACAAGATAGGAGAGCATAGTAATCACCACATATAACAATATATACTAATAAGATGTTCATCAACATAGCCAATATCATATAAGAGTAACATCAGATATCATAAAAATTGTACATTTCATATCACCTTATTATATAAGAACAATCTCCTAGGACTTCCATTATAGTCAACTTGTGCAATGACTAGGTAAAGTCTCATACCCCTACTTATACTAGTAAACTACTCAAGTCACCCTAGTCAATGTTGATTTATAGGTAAAGAGTCTCATACTCGAACCTATACTAAGTAAAATCCTCAAGTCACCCTAGTCAATGTTCATTTTCTTGTCTTTCATTTTACTTGAAGAAACAATCGCGTTAACCGACACTATACCATGTGACCTAAACATGGAATCTGGTGTCATAAAACCCAAACTGAAAGAAGGTGGTCTACCGGCCAAAGTAGAACCAAACATGACATAGCTTTCTAGGTGGATCCGTTAGCTAGTATCCAATGGTGGCAACATAGTTCAAGAACTAGAAGATATATAAGAGACTCATAGTTCCATATTACATGGATACCTCTATCTCATGATAGCCATTGTGAACCTACGTTCAAACTAGGGAAGGGACACCTCTCATATCTAGTTCACACGATGCTAAGTTATAGTACCTTTTTGAATAATCTTTAAATCAACATTTATTCATAATTATCATCATAAGTCATAGGAGATTAACTCCTTGTATAAACATGATCATAAGCTATTTAGGTTTAGATGAGAATTTACTTTCATCACAACCCTTTATTTTTGAGATTAACATATCATAATCATCTTGCGTAAGGCATACAATAGAACATCATAAACTCTCTACCTTATCCTTATCATGATCTCACATTTAACATATTCATGGCACAACATATATACTAGCAACATCATACATACTTCAATAGCATTGTAACATCATTTATAGTCTAACATATTCATCATAGAGTAATCATGACTTTAAAAGACTTATCTCTTGCTCCAAGAATCTTTATCAAGAACTTATGTTCAATATACAACAATCATACAACAACATAGTGAAATACTCAATAACATAATCAATGCAACCTCTTCAAGTCATAGACAAGACCAATTAATTTTGAAGGATAAGGGAGAGGGTCATTAAGGAGTTCATTCAACCCATAGTTCGAATCCCAACATTTACATATTATTAAGCTGTAAATATAACCCAATCAAAACCATCATTCAGAGAGGGAGCAAGATTCACACGAAATTCAAACATTACAGGTCAAATACCCATAGATACTTAATTAACCATAGAAAATCATTTTTTCATCAATAGTCATAAATCTTGAGTTAGGAAGAAAACCCATTTTTTAGAATAAAAACTCTAGGAGTTGAATTCTTGAAAATCATCTTTGAAAGGACCTCTTGGGGAAAGAAATCCCAATAGTGGAAAAACCATAACTTACTGATGAATAATACATGAATTTGGATTGAAAAACTTGAATTCTTCGTCTTCTTCCTTAAGCTTTTCTTGTTCTTGAATGGTGTTTGAAAAAGAGAGCTTTCTTGAGAGACATGGGAGAAATTCTTATGATCTGATTTGAAGTGTGTAAAGTGGTCTAAAACTGACCTAAAATCAATACATATTCGTCCCATAAAATACCAAAAAGACCCTTCTCTTAAATGGGTTTATTTGTGAAGTAAAATTATCAAAAATATGACTTTAACTATTCTGAGAAGTGGTTGGGCATCGCGGGGCCAATTCCCATTATTATTATAAATTTTTGGGTAGAGACAGTGAGCCTCGTGACAGATCCTCTTCACGAGGATGCCTCCTAATTCTTGAGTCAGTGAACCACGTGTGGGTTGTGCATCGCGCAGCAGCCCCTTGGTTCTTGACTCTCGCAGGCTACTTTGGCAGCCTTTTTGTCCATGTTTGGGTCCTCTCCAAGGACCCTTCTTGTAGTCCTTGAGGTGTCTTTACAAGGCGTTTGGACCCTTTGTACTACATACTACCTATACAAAAACTTTCTTACTAGTTTTAGACTTTATTTGACACTTCAAAATCTTCACCAAACATTGAGACATCAACTAGTTCAATTTAGCTAGTTTCCAGACGTCAAGGTCTTTCTTTTTCATTTTGTCTCTAACCTTTTCAAAATGAACTTATTACATTAATATAGCTCTGGAAAAATCATTTCCAACATTATTTAATAGATTAAGCTCTAGTCTAAGTCATGACATTTCTGGGGTGTTACATTATCCTCCCTTAGGAACATTGGTCCCCGAATGATATTAAAATATTTGTGGAGGACAAGGATAGACTAAATACTAGCAGCCCACCCAACTAAAACATAAAATCATAATGAGTCACATCTCATAGGAGTAATTTACAACTCCTTTCAACACATATCACAACATTACAGATAGAACTCAATTCATGATGTAGAACATGTAAGAGCTTCATATTCATAACACATAGTAAGGAACTTCCTTCTTAACATTATCATGAGCTCACAATACATCAAGCAGTTACCATGTTATCATTCTTCTCAAGAAAAAAACAAAACTGCAAAAAATCTCAAGAAGACAACATGCATACATATTTCATACAAGTGCAAGAATAGAGATGAAAGCATTTTCTTAACCTCAAATTGGTGTAACTTTACCAAGGCATGCACCTATTTAGGAAAACAGGTCAATTTCATATTATTAATTACTTTCATTACTAAGAGGAATGTCTAACCTCAAGGAATAAATAGATGAGGGTAGTGGGACTTCATGTTTGCTTCGGCATCCCATGTTGCACCCTTATTAAGATGGTTCCTCCATAGGACTTTTATGGAGGCAACCTCTTTGTTCCTCAACCTCTTGACTTGGCGATCTAGTATTTCAACCGGAACCTCTTCATAGGAGAGGTTATCACCCACCCTTAAATCTTCAATAGGCAAAATAGACATCGGATAACCTATGCATTTATTGAGCATAGAAACATAAAACACCGGATGAACCGAAGCTATTTCACTAGTGTCACATCAAGAAACAACACCCTAGAAGATATGGCATTCTCAGAATGCAACCAGCGTACTTGATCTCTCATTGGTTTTGTACAAACACTTTAATGTCGTTCATCGCATATAAGCATACGAAAAGTAGTGCACAATTAGAAATTTTCAAAAACACTCTATAAGTCTTTAAAAACTCTTTCATTTAAAAATCATAGGAAATACCAAGTCTCATTTCATCAAACCTTAGACACGAGAATACTTTGGGACACCGCCCAACACAATACAAATATAGTACTGCTAAGTTTATTACAATACTTCGGATAAAGAAAATGAAAGACATATATGCCCTCGAGTCAAATGAAAACATACTGCAACTTCACTTTAATGATTCTACGATCCAAGTCTTGCTTCCCAAATGCTCCTCACCTACCAACCACTGTAGATATAAAAAAGCATGGAATTAGTACAAACACATGTATTAAGTATGGCATAATGCATTAAAATATGAAAATGGACATTTATTTGAAATGTGCATCTTTTTAATTTAAACATCATAATATAATCATAATAATAACATTTAACACCTTTAAAACACATAAGAAATCACATAATCAATTTAGAACATTTATAAAAATCTCTACAATGAACTATGCCACTTTAGAGTGACTATATCTTAAGGTTATAGTGAAGTTTCTAAACTCCACAAAGAACTCTTCCTATCATGCAATCCTCTCACTACAAGATATCCTAAGACTCACTTAAGTAAGACAAAGAGAGACCGCCCATATAACCTCTCTAGGCATCAAACACATATACATGAGATCCTCCTACCAATGGTGATTCTAAGTCTCACTTGAGTGACTTGTGAAGACACCACCCATACAATACCTTACACACAAACTTAAGAGATCCTATAGACTACCTAAGATATAATAACTCTGACTTAATACAGCAAAATATAGATAATATGACATTCTCTTTCCAAAGGCTATCAAAAGACTTACTTAAGTAATCAAGAAGATAACGTCCATGATTGAACTCTTCAATATTACCTAATTAATCCTTAAGACTACCTAAGGCTTAGATCATGTTTACATAATCAACCATCTTCCCTAACTAGAGTCATTCTTAAGACTTATCTAGGTAAGATACGAAGTGACCATTCCTATGCACCCTTCACACATTAATCAGACAACTCTTAACTACTCTAGATAAGTACTTATTCAATGAACATACTTTCTTAACTTAAACCATTACATTTGTTAGTCATTTAAGACTCATTCATCATATAAGAACATTAAAGTAATGGCTTTGGACAACACTTACGGACTCTAACTAACACCTTCAAAGCCTATTCTGCAATGCCTAGATAGCCTCCCATACCACCACCTAAACTTCATGGAAATTCTCTAATGCTAGTAGTTATCCCACATGATGAGAAAAGGCAATAACCGACATAGACTATGATAGTTAAACATGGAATCTAGAGTTCTAACCTACTTCGATGAGGATGTTCTACTTTACATGGGTAGAACTAGGACACATCCCACGTAGGCACATGGTTAAGGAATATGAAGGGCTTTTATGCACTCTAGTCTCATTCTCAAGTAGATCTACATTGTACTCTAGTCTCCTTCTCAAGTAGAGCTACTCTTCCCATAACATAATCACTCGGTTCTATCCTTTGTTCTCGTAGAGTATTGAAATTAAAGGTTCATACAAAGGGGTTCCATATCTAGTTCATAACCCAATCACATTCACCCTACCAAAGAGGTCTACTAGGGATACCTTACAATAGCGACATAGGTAGCTCATTATGACTTTCCGAAGGATGATATGATGTCGTTCCATCCAATCAATTCTAAGTCCACCATTTCTTTGCATAAAGGATACTATTACGGCTCTCGACTTCAACATTCATGACCTTATCACTAGGTTAAAGATTCAACGTACATGACCTTCTTAACATTATTTAAGGTCTCACATATTATTCATTCCTGTATGACAAGGGTTCACTAAGCCTACCTAGTCAATACAGCTCGTGTTCACATATCATTCATATATGTATCATGTAAGGGACATAAGTCTACCAAAACAAGACACAACATACTTTACTTTATCACATATAACATATCATTCTTTGAAGCACTTAGAAATGAACCATATCATCTTTATGTCATCCTATACATTATCATATCATTATACATATAACCATCATAGACACATATAGTTAAGGAGGAATAGTCATGCCTCGACATCTAAGACTACACATATAAGCACATAGTCATAGTCTAACACGATCTCCTAACATACATAGAAGGAACACATACTTTCACTTAATCACATGTAGATAAATATGATCATACTTCACATAGTCAACTACACAAATAATCATAGCACTTCTAGTAGTTGCCGACAGAGTCATAATCATCATAGTACATAAAGTAACAATGACAAGGCCACATTAATTGCAAGTAAAGCACATAGCTACACCACCATAAGTAGACCATACCAATCCCAACATAATTGAAGTCTAATTAAAATAAAATAAATTTAATTAGGTCAGCGTACCAACAATCCATTCTATCCACTTCAATCCATATCTAAATCATCCAATTCAATACCATAAGGCCCTTACCTATGGCCATAATCAATAATTCAATATATAAAATATGATATTCAATGAAACTAGGTCAAATTCAATATAGATTCATCAATCTAATACAATCTAGATATAAATGCAACACAATTATTTAATCGATCAATAGCCCATAGAAAACTACACTAGAATTCTTAAGCATTAAGTCCAAAACACTTAACCCATAAAGTAGTCAAAAACTAGGGTTCATCAATTACATGGGTTGATAGGTTAATTGTTTTAAAATAATCTAATTAACAACAACTCAATCAATATTCAATACTTTAAAATCTTTAATGCAAGAACCCATGGATAGATCATGAAATTGGACAATTCATCTTTGAAAACTTTAGAAAACTTTTTTGAATTTGGACTCCTTTATGAATAGAGTTTCAAGGATAAAATATCATACCTAAATAAATATAATCCTACAATTTGATGAAGAATCTCCACTCAAATTTCCAATCCAAGCCCTTTCTTGAGTTTTGGCTCCAACGGAGTTCTACAGATTTTCTAAGGGAATTTGGATTTTGATTTTGAAGAATGAAATATTCTAAGTGTTAAAGACTTATAAACATGTTTAGAATACCCTTTAGTAACCGCCCTTTCTATTATTTATACGTGGGGTGAATTTACCAATTCACCCCTAACTTAACAGTGAACAGCACGCACGAGATAGTCCACCACCAGCGGATTAATCGACGTACAGTCATTCAACAAATGGACCGTTTTGTTCGTCCTTGGTTCGGGACTGCGGCTGATAATTGACAGCATCTATCTCATGCCTAAGTGTCTGCCTACGCCCCTCAGCTATGGGACGTCGATCGACCCACGAGTCGTCGACTTCCATCCATAGGTTGGGTTGGTTTTTTACACCTTTTTGGCCTAGGATGGGTACTTCTTCAAGGACCTTTGATTGGTCCTTGGGGACTTTCATTCGAACATTTTCAACCCGAATAGGTTTGTATACGATTTTAGTACCTCTAACATGAATTTCATCCAATACTAACACATAAAAATTGACGAAACATGCCAAGACACAGAAGGTCATTTCAAGGCAAACCTTTCAAACGTCATACGTTCTTGGACATTTAACCTTCAAACTTCACAAAACTTCAAACACTGCATATAAACACTATAATAACTCATATAATTACCTCAGTGACTCATGATACACACATATAAGCATATAAGAATATATATGTAAATTTAGGACGCTTGACGTTTCACTTCCAAATCACCTAAAACTCTAGAAACTTCCTCAATACCACATTATAGACAAATTTAGGACCTTATACCATCATGACAACCATGTTAGGCTCTATCTTCACCTAAGTCATTTGTGGGGTGTTATAATTAGGTAGTTTCAGCTCATAGGAAATTTTTCCAACCCGTTGCAATACCTAATAAGGACCAACATAACAGGGACTTAACTTCCCCTTTCTACCGAATGTCATCACCCCTTTCATAAGTGAAATCTTCAAGTAGACATGATCACTTATTTCAAACTCAAGATATCTTTATCTATTGTCGGCATAAAACTTTTGTCGATTATAGGTTGTCTTCAATCTATCTCTTAAGATTTGAACTTTCTCTATAGCCTCACAGATAAACTCAAGACCAAGGAGTGGGGACTCACAAACCTTAAACCATCCAACGGGATACCTACATCTTCTACCATAAAGAGCTTCAAAAGGTGCCATGGACTCGAACGGTAGCTCTTGTTGTAAGAGAACTCAACCAAAGGTGAGTGATCACCCTAGTTTCCCTTAAAATCAATAACACATGCTTTTAACATATCTTCAAGGGTCTGAATGGAACGTTTCGCTTGGCCATATATCTTAGGATGAAAAGTGGTGCTAAATTTCACTTGAGTACCTAAACCCTTTTGAAAAGCCTTCCAAAAATGATAAGTAAATTGGGCACCTCTATCTGAAATGATGGACAAAGAAATCCCATGAAGACTCACAATCTCATATATTTATACTCTTACATAGTCTTCGGTGGTATAAGTAAACTTAACGGGAATAAAGTTGGCAAATTTGGTCAACCTATCCATAATAACCCATATTGAATCATTTTGCCTCCGGGTTCGAGGCAACCCAACAACAAAATCCATGTTGATAGCTTCCCACTTCCATGTAGGAACATCCATGATTTGGGTTAAACCACCCGGTTTAAGAGGCTCTGTTTTAAACTATTGGCAATTTGGACAGTTAGCAACAAACTCTGTTATGTCCCTTTTTAAACCATCCCACCAATAGACCTCTCATATGTCATGATACATTTTGGTGGCACCTGGATGTATAGAATACCGAGAACCATGGGCTTCTTCTAGCATTAAATTTCTCAAATCCTCAACATATGGTACACATAATCTCCCTTGGTTCCTAAGAACACCATCACCCCCCCCCCCCTCCTTGGGAGAATGACACATTGAGCTTACTAAGTATCGGTTCCTTCAACTCCATCAATAGAGGATCAAGGTGTTGCTTATACTTCACCTTAACCACTAATGATGAGTAAGAGTAATGACTGACCATAAAACCACCTTTCGGAGAATCTTTTGACCGCACACCTAAAGAGACAACCTATGAACATCTTTAACAAGTTCTTTATTCTCTTCTTCCACATGAGACACACAAATCAGTCATACGACTAAAAGCATCCGCAACCACGTTGGCTTTGCCATGGTGGTAAAGGACACTTATATCGTAATCTTCAGAAGGTCTAATCATCTTCTCTGTCGGAGATTCAACTCCTTTTATCTGAACACATATTGAAGACTTTTCTGGTCGGTAAACACATCAACATGCACACCATACAGATAATGTCTCCATATTTTCAAGGCAAAAACTACAGCAGCTAACTCAAGATCATGAGTCGGATAATTCTTCTCATGAACTTTGAGTTGCCTAGAAGCAATAGCTATCACCTTTAAATGTTGTATGAGGACACATCCCAAGCCCACTAGGGAAGCGTCACAATACATTACAAAGACTTCATTACTCTCCGGTAAGGTCAACAACATAGAGGAGGTAAGCTTATCTTTCAACTCTTGAAAACCTTCCTCACAAGCTTCCGGCCACTTAAACTTCACCTTATTTGGGTCAAAGTTGTCAAAAGAGAAGCAATGGACGAAAATCCATCAACAAACCTTCTATAATACCCGGATAGACCCAAGAAACATCTTATGTTAGTGAGAATTAAAGGTCTAGGTCAATTTCTGATCGCATCCGTCTTCTTCAAATTGACCTCTACACCTATACAAGAAATAACATGGCCAAGAAAAGCAACCAACCACAAAAATAATTCATACTTACTAAATTTGGCAAAAAGTTGGTGTTCTTCGAGGAATTGCAAGACCAACCTCAAGTGAGTCTCATGATCATTTTCATTCTTGGTGCATATAAAAATATCATCAATGAACACACTGACAAATAAGTCGAGGTAATCTCTGAAAACTCTATTCATTAGGTCCAAAATGTCGCCGGGGCATTTTTCAACCCAAGATACATAACTAGAAATTCATAGTGACCATGTCTAGTGTGGAAATTTGTTTTGGGAACATCTTCACCTCTCACCCTAAGTTTGTGGTATCCCGACCTTAAGTCAATCTTGGAAAATTAACTAGCACCTTGGAGTTGATCAAATAGATCATCAATCCGAGGGAGGGGTTCCTATCTTGTAACAAATCAATGCCAAAGTCAATTTCTCGTTCAGGATAAATCCTTGGAATGTCATTAGGAAAAACCTTTGGATATCCCTTACTATGGGGACTGACTCAATATAAGGAATTTCACATTCTAGGTCCTAACCCTCGCAACATGGTATAAGCAGCCCTTGGTTATCATCCTACAAGCCTTCAAGAAAGAAACGATTTGACCCCTTGGCATAGAACTTTCCCCCTTCCACTCAAGAATGGGTTCATTTGGATATTGTAACTTCACTACCCTTGTTCTACAATATATGGAAAAAAATATGCATAAAGCCAATACATACCCAAGATGATATCAAAGTCAAACATGTCAAGTTCTACCAAATCAACAAGAATGACTTTATTGGGAAGCATTACAGGATATTTCTTATAGACTCTTTTTGCAACCACAGATTTACCCATAGGGGTACAAACCGAAAAGGTTCAATCAAAACATCGAGAAGTATATCAAACTTCATAGCTACCAAAGGTGTAACAAAATAAAGGGTATAATTGAGGTAAACAAAAGCATAAACATTAACTGAAAAGACTTGTAACATACCAGTCATAACATCAGAAGAGCTCTCTTGTTCACCCCTAGTATTGAGTGCATAGAAACGGTTCTTTTTTGTAACTTCAGAGTTAGGAACGCTTGGTTGAGTTTGACTAATCCCTTACCTTGACTTATCACATTAGGACAATTTTTCACCATATGATCACCTTTGACACAACCATAACAACTATTAGTCCCAACAAGGCATTCACCCATATGTTTCTTACCACACTTACCACAAGTTGGGCTTTTTCTTGGTGGATCAACATTTCTCCTCTTTTGAGTTTTACGATTAGAACCTCTATCATTGCGATTGTTGGAGAAATTTGAAAGGTCTTGGTTTGAAAATCTGTTTTTGAACATAGGCTTGTCTTGAACGTCAAGCCTACTCTTAGAATAACTATTTTCAAAAGACCTTGCCTTCTTATCTTCTCTGTTCCTCTTCCTTAGACAACTCTTCTCTACTTTTTGTACATGAACCATTAATCTAGAAAGATCCATATTGTAATGAAGCATGGGTACACGACATTCTACTTCAAGCTCTTCAGACACGCCCACTACATAATGGCACATTTCATCCCTAGCATTGGAAACCAAAGATGAAGTATGTTTGGACAACTTAATGAATTTTATAGAGTATTACTTTACACTCATACCTCCTTGAAGAAGGTTAATGAACTCCTCTACATTAGCTTGCCTTTGCTCCCATGGAAAGAATCTATCAAGAAAGACATTTTTAAAGATCTCCCAAGTAATGGGACCACCTCCTAAAGCCCTACTATGCTTCCACGAATTGTACCATGTCTGAGACACATCCTTGAGTTGATAGGCAGCAAGCTCAGCTTTCTCAATAGTACTCATCCCCATAGCAAACAAGATCTTATAGACCTCATCAAGGAAATCTTGGGGGTATTCGCTTACTTTTGATCCAAGGAAAATGGAGGATTCATCATCGTGAAATCTCTCAGACGGCTAGCCATAGTAATAGTATGTTGATTCTCTCGAGGAACAACCTTTTTCTTAGCTTGTGTAATAATGTCTTGCTTGCATGGTGATGGCTTGGGACATTTGTAACACGACTTCCCTCACCTCACCATCTGTCATGGCCGGAGGATTGACCAGAACTTGATCATTCGCAGCAGCTTGCACTTGAGGAGGAACTCGATTGCCTTGGGGAGTATCTCCCGTATTCGTAATCTCTTCTCCTATTCTTCTCGTGATTGTCCTTCTTGTGTTCGTTGCCTATAACCACAATAAAGGGATTAGATGCTAAAAGAAACATAGTGCCAAACTCTAGAGGGACGACATAGGATTATAAAGAAATGAGAAGTTTCCTAATCATCACATAGCCTCTCATCCATAATTGTGGTGCACTTCACAATCATGTAAAACACACTAGGTAATGTGGTTTAGTGAGACATTGATCCTAAAGATATTCAACCTCATGCCTTGATACAAAGTTTGTCAAATCCAGAGAGTACTCCCCAGATGCGACCGGTTTCGTCATCCTCTCAGAGGAATCAAACAAGCCCTTAGTATTCGACATAAAATATCATCAGTTAAAATTTCGTAAAAACATAAAACTTTTGCATTGTATGTGAAGTTAGACTTCATATTTATCAATCATGAAAACATATGTAGTGATACTCTAAAAGTTGTCTCACATAAGAAGCATCTAAAGAGTACAAATCTGCACTTAGCTAACAAAAATACAATACG
This sequence comes from Solanum habrochaites, assembly GCA_027704765.1. Lineage (NCBI taxonomy): Eukaryota > Viridiplantae > Streptophyta > Magnoliopsida > Solanales > Solanaceae > Solanum > Solanum habrochaites. The sequence goes on from JAKWJA010002145.1 coordinate 74,227, forward strand.
CCAAATAGTCCTTAATACAAAAGAATCCAAAGAACATAAAACAAAATCAAGTGTATTCTTAAAAACTACGGAAATCATGCTAAGTCATTTGAAAACCTTTAGTGCACATACAATAGAGCATATAAAAGATAAGGATTACATCAACATAAAGCAATGTCATAGTCAAAGAAATAATATCATAAAGTTATATTAACATTTCATATTCAATAGTTCATATTAACTTAACATGCAAAACACTTACACATAATCTCATCCCAAGTCTACAAGTGCAACGATTATGTGAAGCCCCATAACCCCACATAACCAAGTAAAAAAGATAGGACAGTATAAGTAAAGCTTTGCTTCATACAACGTATATCATGAGTAGTCATCACCACATATAACAATATAGACCAATAACATGTTCATCAACATAGCCAACATCATATAAGAGTAACACTAGATATCATAAGCATTGTACATTTCATATCATCTTCTTACATAAGAACAAATCTCCTAGCACTTCCATTATATTCAATTTTTGCAATGTCTAGGTAGAGTCCTATACCCCTACCTATACTAAGTAAACTCCTCAAGTCACCCTAGTCAATGTTCATTTAATTTTCTTTCATTTTACTTGAGGGAACAATCGCCTTAACCAAAATTAGACCATGTGAGCTAAACATGAAATCCGGTGTGATGAAACCCCAAACCAAAAGAGAGTGGTCTACCAGCCAAAAAAGAACCAAACATGACATAGCTTTCTAGGTGGATACACTAGCTAGTATCATATGATGGCAACATAGTTCAAGAACTAGGAGATATATTAGAGACTCATAATTCCTCATATGTAACATTCCAGAAAATGTACATGACTAGTGAAGAGCCTAGTAAATTTTTAAGAATGCGTATTGGGGTACATAGGCATCCCAATGCCCAATATTGAGAAATATTGGGCATATTATAGAATATTGGCTTAAGGGTGTTAGCAAATTTCTATGTATACACAAGTATTTAAAATATAATCCAAGCTTGTTTAAGAATTGTACCTGCAATGAAGACCCTAAGCTAAAATTATTGATTCTCAACTTAACACATTATGTACTAGGCATCCAAGTGTCAAGCCTAGGTACCATAGCACATGACCACTTAAAATGATCATGTAGATTAAGTAGTGCCCAAGGACATAGTGAGGATCCTTGGGACAATAAGTAAACATTCCAAATGAACCTTCCAGAATAGTTAGTTAGGAAAGTACACGCAACACATGTGCAAGCACATGTGCAACCGGCCAAGAGACAAGCTAACCTATTCGGTTAGAGCGGTTGGGGACAGGTGCGCGTCTGGGTCAGCCCATGTGGCACCAAGATCCCTAATCGGTCCTACACTCTAAATAATTTACCTATATAAATAAATATCCTAGGACAAACCAAAAATAACTAACTAAGGAACCCGACAACCTAAGACGTAACCGGGTGACATTAAGACAAGTAACTAACTAAGAGACATCCTAATACCTAACCTAGGATGGTCCAAAGGATTGGTTATGGTCCTAACAATTTAGGGGTACTTAAGTAATTACTCTAGGTTACTTAATTAATTGATTTAATTGGTCAAAACTGAAACCACTAAGCAATTTCCAGATTTTGGTTAAGACAAGTGTTCTTCTAATTCTAGCCAATTTAGGAGGGGCATTTTGGTAATTAGGTAATTTAGTTATTTTAGTTAAGTTATATAGTATAAGTTTAATTAGTTAACATTCAGTTCATAAAGACTTAGACTCACGTTATTCATCATAAACCCTAGCACCGAAAAGTAGTGAGAAAACGTAAGAAAACCTAGGCGATTTCAAGCAAGTTATTCAAGGTTTTCATGTGAAGTGCAAGGTAATCTTTGTAGATTTAATTCTACAGTAAGGTATGGGTTTTCTCTCCTAGAATTCTTTCTCCAAAAGGATTTTTAAACGCTTAGAAATCAAGAATATCGAAACTAGGGTTTCTCCTAATGAATAACATGTTCATCTCCCTAGTTCACCCGATTTCCAATTCTTGTAATTTGTATGATGTAAATTTCGAGCATGTTGTTTGTATGTGGTGTTAACTGATTATTATGTGTAAGTTTCATGATTATAGTGTCGAATGAAACCTACATGTTAAATCCCCATAGCTAGGATGTTATCTACATGAATGTTAAATGTTATAATGCCTACTTGTGTTCGAGAAGATGAAATTGCTATAATTTGTTAGTTGAATTGTTTCATAGGATAATCAAATATTAAAAGTTGGATTGTTTAACATTATGGATTATTATAATGTATTTATGAAGTAATTTGCATGGCTAGTGATAATGTTATGACAAGTATCTAGTGAAATTGTGAATTATGCCAACAAATTAGCTAGTATAACTATGTCCAATCATATTACTTCCAGATCATGTAAAGTCATAACAATATTTACATCAATGAACTCATAACATAGGGTGGGAAAATAAATGGTACAAGTCCCAACATACTCTATCCACACGAACTTTTAAACGTACTAGCATTGAATAAGTAGTTATAACTTTTATAAAGAATTGTACAAATTAGACGTTGAACAAGTTAAGGTGAGTAATGAAATAACTAAAAGCTCGATTTAGGAAATTGACCTAATATAGAGTGTTAAAGAAGTGACACAAGTCTCAATTACACTTAATTGATTATGTCAAAAATACTCACGTAAGAGGGTGCTAGAGTCCGTGAGACAAGTCTCACTCGCACCATGATAATAATGTTAGATTTAAGTTCATATTCATCAAGCAAATGAAGGCATGACCATTCATCCATAGAGTTAAGTAAACCTCATAACTAGAATCAAGCTTCCATAATGTTTGATCCCTAAGAGATAATAAAGTAAAATATATCTGAGATTAGCACCGATAGACTAGCAATGAGCTTGTGCCAGCACATGTAAGCGTCATTAGATGAGATCACCACCCAGGTGGACCAGGGTCTCTGTGTGTCTCCTAGTCTTCGAACTATGTTTTCCAGCATAGGAGAACTAGCTAGTGTATACCTCCACCTAAGAAGGCTAGGCAGTTCGGTTTCACTTTGGCCGGTGATCCACCTCTTTTCAGTGTGGGGAAGACACCGGATTTCATGTTTAGATCACATGATCTATATCGATTAATGCTTAGGAAAGTAATCGGTTCACTTCAGCCGTGAACCCCTATTTTTGATTTGGGGAAGACACTGACTTGGTTTCACTTTAGCCTGTGAACCCCCCTTTTTGATGTGGGGTAGACACTGGACCTAGTTCACCTTAACCGGTGAACCAACGCTTTTAAGTGTCGGGGAGACATTGGATTTCATCTTATCTTGCATGATCTACTTTTGTTAATGCCAGTGAACAACAGATCAAAGAAGTACAAACCTAAGTTCAAAGTGAGCTAAGTATATAAGAGCTTAAGAATGTCAATCACCAGTTTTTGATAAGAATGACGTCTTAACAAGTTAGTGGTTTATACCAAAAATATTGGAGTATGAATATATGCCTCAAAGATTCATATATTAGGTTAACAACCAATTAATAGTCATAGCCAATAAATATTAGCGTATATATACATTCATGTCCAATTTAATAAGAATGGAAAATATAACTTGTAAATAAGGTAGCCAAATCATTTCCTTAGTCTTTTGGATTACTTACTCGATTCATTGTAGGTATGAGACTACAATGAATGATTGCACTTGTAAGTAAAACATAAGATCAAAGAAGATCATTTAATTACACAACAGAAAGAAGAAAAAGACTAAAAATAAACAAAGGCTGGAGGGAAGAGCTTTCGGCAAGGGAGAAAATTTCTTAAGTTTTGAATAAGTTGTTCTAAAATTATGTTCATGATTCCAATGTCATATGTTCATATATAAAATGAGTTGTATGTATTAACTGCATGAGAACATGTCATAATCATAGCATGAATCAGAAATAATGATTTAAGAAAGTAAAGTGACTTAACTTTCCGGAAACATCATGTTGCTTTAGGAAGAGCTTTCCTTGATTATGCATAGTTCTTATATGTTTATGCGCATAAACCCATACTTAGTACAAGTGTGTACTAAACCCATATATTATTACTATTTTTATAGGTGCAGGTTCTAGAGAAGTTTGAAGATTTGACGAAGCAATTTGGATTAACGATCTCTTGACTTTGGTAGGTCTTCTTGAGTTCGAGGATGCTAAACTTTATTACTCTATATTTAGTACAATAGACATAGCTGGTGGATGTATTCCCAAGCGTTACGTTTCAAACATTTGTTCAAGCATTTGTAATATGGTCGATTGGAAAGCTATTATTATTATTATTATGATTCTCTATTTCGATTGTTCAATCTTTAATAGATGGTTGCTTTAGTTTGAGCTTATTAGATTATCATACTTATGCAGTATCATATGAAGTTTATGTAAACTTCATTAAGTATTAAAAAGTTTTAAATTTTCCACAAAATTTAAATGTATGATTGTGATGAAAGATAAGAAGAGGCCTGTTTGCAACCTCTAGAGGTTAACGACGCCGATTGCATTCGGATTCAAGAATTCGGGTGTTGAAAAAATTGGTATCAGAGCATGAGGTTAAATTACATAGGAACTAAGGCTCAACAGAACTACGTTGCGTAGTTTCTAACATACGATTGTGAAGTGCACCGCAATCATGACTTAGAGACTTTGTGATGTTAGAAATTTCACCTTCTTGTACTTTTTATCGTGTTGTCTAGAGCTTTGAAATTTTGTGTCATTCTAGTGTCAACTTCTTATTGTGTATACGTGTAGAAAATTAACAATACCGCAAGAAATGCAGGGCAAGAAGAGTCAAGAAGCAGTTTTTGGGAGGCAAACCAAGCTCCTCCTCAAGCCCCAGATGCGGATGTACAATGTCTGCCAACCTTAGTGCGATGATGGAGGAGAAGTGAGGCGGCAATAAATCATATGGCCCAAGCCATTATTTTTGCAGCACAGGCCATCACAAGCACAAGCCACTAGGAGAGGGTTGCTCACCAAGGAGAACCTTGATGGCTACCACCATGGCTGTAGACTTAGGGATTTACAAGATGAACCCTCCAATTACTACGGGCCAAGCAAGAGGATCCCCAAGAGTTGTGGATGAGGTCACAAATTCTCATGTATGGTGTTAGTGAAGAGGCAAAGGCTGAGTTGCCTTGGCATTACCAAACTCAAAAGATCTATGGCTCAGGTAGGCACAATATATGGGGAAGATGGTCGAGCATAGGGAATCCCAATCACTTGGGAAGTTCTAAGCCTGGATTCCTGTAGAGGTCTTTAAACATAACAGAGAGAGGCAAGGTGAAGGAATTCGATCAACTTACAACGGGGAGTATGTCAGTCAGAGAATATCTTGAAAGTTTGTTAAGCTTTCAAATATGTTTCTTCTTCTTGTGTCAATGTCCGGATGAGATGAGCAGGGTTTGTGAATGTTTGGACGGAGGATTTCGAAGAGGAATGTTGGGTGGTTGGTAGCGATTGTTGCATGATAACATGGATCTTGGCTAGGTTGTATTCTCTTGCACAACAGGTTGAGGAGATCGTCGAAGGAGGAAGCCGAAGGAGAGCAAGAAATCTAGGACTCAGATCAGTTTGGTTTGAGCATGGTTAAGAATTCGTTTGGAGTTGGATATGGCCTAAAGTTCAAGAAGGGGTACAACACTAAGGTCATACTACTCCTTCGAAGAACACTTATGCCAAAAGGACATGCAAAAAAGGTCAGCAGCCAAAAGATGTGTGGTCAGTGTGGTCGTGTGCATGGAGGGGTGCATGTTAGGGGTTAATGGATGTATAGGTGCGCGAATGTGGGCACGTTATTAGGGAATGCCCAATAAATGTGAAAAAATCAGGCCAAGGGGATACTAAGCCTCGGCCTATACCATGATGCAACAAACCTTTCTAAGAGAAAAAAGTTCTATGCGTTGAACGAATAGAGGAACAAGAGGAGTCACGGATGTGGTTAACTTGGAATTTCTTGTCTTTTCCTTTCCTTTTTATGCATTATTGATCCAGGATCTACCTGGGCTTTTGTTCCTCATTTCGACTATAAATTGTACTGCTTCCTGAATTCTTGCCATGAACAAGTTCTAGTAGTACTCCTATAGGAGAACAGGTTAGGGCCGACCGGAAAGAGTAATAGAGATTTCACAATAATTTCTCAATAAAGTTACTCATGCAATCTAATTAGAATTCACCATGCTGATTGAGATAATCTTGGGTAGGCATTGTCTTCAGAAGCAATGCGACCATAGACTGTTTGCAACAGGTGGTAGTAAGTTTTAAGTTTCAAAGCCAGTTAGAGTAAAAATGGGAAGGGTTGTGGTTCAAATCCAAACGACATAATAGATCCAATCTAAAGCGGATAGAAGATGTATCAAAGGGATACTTATGCAAAGCTATAATATTGATGAGATGTGAGTGGTGCGTGGGATTCCTATCTATCATTTCGGATAAGGGATCCCAAGTCCCCCCAAATTCACTTCTCATTTTTGGAGATCTTTCCAAAAGGTTTGGTACGCAAGTAAAGATCAGCAGTGACTTTTCACCCTCAAATGGAGGGCAAGCAACGCAGGAACGTACCATTCAGACCTGAAGAAATGTTGAGAGCATGTGTTTATTGACTTCCAAGGGAATCTGGGACAATCACTGAAACTCAGATTTCTCTTATAATAATATCTACCATTCAGTATTGGGATGGTAACTTTTCTAGCACTATAGGAGGAATTTAGGTCCACAGTTGGATGGTTTGAATGAAGTGGGATAAACTGCATCCTTGCCCCGAGAATCATACATTGAGCTCTTCGGAAAAGGTGTGAGATGAGATGATCAGGGATAATTGGCTACTGCTTACAGTCGTCAAAAATCAATGTTGATAAATTAAAAAGGGCTCTTGAATTCGAAGTAGGTGATTCAATTATACCTAAAGATACGGCCACCATAAAGGGGGTGGGTGATGGTGATGATGTTTGGTAAGAAAGTGAAGTTGAGTTCCGAGGAATATAGGTCCTTATGAGATCTTCAGCAAGTAGGAAATGTTGCTACAAACTAAATTTCCGAATGACTTGTCTTATTTCAACAAGTGTTAACGTTTCCCCGAGATAAAAATTTTGGCGATCCAGCGTCCATCTACGAGTGTCGAGGGGTATGCGGTTGTTGAGAACCTTTATATGAAGAGATTCCGTTGACATTTGATTGTCACGTGAAGGACATGAGAACAAGGAGGTTCCACCGTAAGGTGTTATGGAGGAACCACCTTGTTAGAAGCAACATGGGAGGCTTGAGGGCCTCTATCTGAGATCCCGTTTACCTCACTTATTCAGTTCTTGAGGGTTAGACATACTTTCCTTAGTCCACTTTCCTTAAGAGACTCTAAAGTTGTGAATTAGGCGGGTTTTGGTGTTATAGTCCATAACTGTTGTGTTTTCTATACTTGCACTATATGAGTGAATAAGAGTGCTGCTTGATTCATGTTGCTGTTTTCTATAGCGTTTGCGGGTGATTTTGTGTTGCATGAGTGAGATGTGCCACTAAGTTAAAGTGAGATTGAGAAGGAAGTTCCTCCAATCTAAAAATAGAAGATTAGATAAACTTAGAGTAATGTGCATCATCCAGAGTAAGTGGGGAAATCACATATTCAAAAAGAGGTAAAGTTTCAAGTATGTTAACGTGTTTTTTTTTTGAAAAATCATTCTTGATTCAAAATGATGTGTAGTTTCATTCGGGGATGAATGTTCCTCAGGGGGGGGGATAATGTAATATTTCAAGAAACTGTACAGATAGGGAAGAGCCTAGGAAATTTTAAGAATGTGTATTGGGGTGCATAGGAATCCCATGCCAAAATATTGCAGATATAGAATATTGACTTAAGCCGTTGTTAACCGATTTCTAGTATACACAAGTATTAAAATATAATAAGCTGTTTAGGAATTGTACCTGCAATGAAAACTTAACTAAAAATTGTTGATTCTCAATTAACACAATCTGTAATAGGCATCCAAGTGTAAAAGCATAGGTTACATAGTAGATAACCACTTAAATGATCATATAGATTAAGCAGTGCCAAGGACATATTGAGGACTGGGAAAATAAGAAAACTTCCAAATGAAAATTATGGAATAGTATTAGGAAAGTACAAATCAAAATATGTTCCAAGCATATGTGCAACCGGCCCAAGAGACAAGCTAAACCAATTCGTTTAGAGCGATTGGGGACAGGCGCGCATCAGGTCAGTTACGTTGGGGAATGCTCCCTAAACATTCCTAGCTTAACTAACTCACCTAAGTTAACTAAACTATCTAGAAAAATCAAAAAATAAACTAACTAATGGACCCAAATCCTAAGATCCGAACCGGGGTGACATTAGACAAGTAACGAACTAAGAAAACATTCTCGTACCTAACATAGGATGGTCCGAGGTTGCGTTATGGTCATAAACCAACTTAGGGCGTACTTTAATAAATTACCCTAGGTTACTTAATTAATCAATTAATTGCGTCAAAACTGAAACCACTAGCAATTTCCGATTTTGCGTTTAAGTCAAGTCAGTGTTCTTGTAATTCTAGTCAATTTAGGATTGCGCGTTTCTTAATACCTTAATTTAGTTATCTAGTCTAAGTTATATGTCTAAGTTGAATTACTTAAAATTTCAGTTCTAAAGAATTAGACTAACGGTACTTCATCATAAACCCTAAGACGAAAAGCAGTTAGAAAACGTAAGACACCCTAGTCCATTTAAGCAAGTTCTTCAAGGGTTTTCAGTGCAAAGTTCAAGGTGATCTTCGTAGATTTCTACCATAAGGAATGGTTTCTCTCCTAGAGTTCTTTCCAAGAGTCTTTCAAACGTTTAGAATCAAGGGAATAACGAAAACTAGGAAATGTTCCCAATGAATCGCATGTTACCTCACTAGCCTCCGATTTGCGATTCTTGGATTTTATATTGTAAATGTGGTAACAAACCTAAAAATGGGATATGATAAGTAATGCTTATAATATGGAATTCCTACTTTAGACGGGTTTACAGGGTTGATGCACATAGAACGTTGGGTTCAACCATGTAGGGACTCCAAATATGAAATTTACCTGGATGAGTTATTACCAGGACTTAAAAAGGGGAAAATTCTTAAGTTTGGAGGGTCTAGGGGTAAAAATGTTCTTTTTCCAGGCAAAGGGTAATATCGTAATTACCAAAATATATAATTTAACCTTATTAATAGGTGTAGGGGGATTTTGGGGGAGAGGGAGAGGGCCAAAAATTGGCTTCTAGAGTGAAAGTCTTGCTTCCAACCTGGGTTCGAGACCTAGGTGGAACAATGAATTAATTTGTTTAGTTTAAGTTGGTAATTAATGCTAATTAATTAATTTTTTATTATTGATTTAAATAAAAGGGAAATTGAAAAATTTAAATAATTTAATGAAAAAAAAACTTATTTGACTAAGTCCTAAAAAACAGACTTCTAATTATACAACTCTACTCTCTCACGCTACATCCTCAACATTCATGATCATTTCCCTTACATTAACCGTTTTTCTCTATTCAATAACATTCAAGGAACAGAAAATTTACCAAGTCTTCACACCTTGAAAAAACTCACCCAAAAAATAAAAAAACAAACGTTAATTAATCACGTAGCAAAGAGAAGGTTTTCCATCGAGTGGGAGGTGTGAAAATTCGATTGTTGGACGTGTGTTGGAAAGTTTTTGGAAAGCAAGTCGAGGTTGAACGTCAAAAAGGTGATGGGGTCTCTTGTCTCTTGGTTCCTTTCCCAAAATCCTAAGCTCAGTAAATCAATTTCGAAAAAAATTTCGTGTTAGTCCCGTATTGCATGTCCTTGTCCACTAGATCCCAATATTCGTAGGTTTGATATGTTTGCTGGGTAGATCTAGGCGTGGTTGTGTTCTCGTGCATGAATAGGTTCATGTATGAAATTGTATAAGGATTCACTATGTGAGCATAAAACTATGTATACGGGTGTGCTGCGCAATGTGAACCATGATTATGTGCCTCGGGTTTAAGGCAAAAATGTGCTGTTAGTTCTTTGTATTTCATGTTCACATGTGATGTAAAATCTGATTGTCATAGTTATGTAAAGATGCATGATTGCGTGCAATTCTGTATTGAATGATCTTGGGAATGCCACCTAAAGAACTCACTAAGAAGTATTAAAACTTCTAAACATTTGATATAAAGAAGTGAAAAAAGGCTACAAAAAAATTTTCATTAGCTTGTTAATGAGTTTCCGCCAAACTAAGGCCAGTTTCATACTATGTAAAAATGAATGAAATATGTGAGATCACTGGGCATTGAATCCATGACCTCCCCATGTTAAACATCAATGAAATAAGTGAAAAAAGGCAAGGTGAAGTGGGATTTGAACCCATGGCCTTGGCCGGGGGGACCTGGACAATAATTATGAAAATAGACATGAGAGGAGTGGGATTCGAAACCCACCAACTCTCTGTAAATAAGAAAAAATTAACGGGTAAGGCGGTCGTGGCGTGGGAATCGAACCCACGACCTCTAGGCAGAAACCAAGGAAGTTAAGGAGAAGAAAGAAATTAATGTGGGTTGTGGGTGGGGGTTCGAACCAAAACACCCCTCGGCCAAAGGAGAGAAATAAAAAGAATTGGAAACTAAAGTAAAATGAGTATGTGGGGGTTTGTACCCACATCCTCTTAGTCCAATGAGACGAAAAAAATAAAGAGAAAAATTAAGGGGAAAATAAAATGAAGGCGTTGGGGCTCGATCTTGGGTCCCAAAGCCACCATGGAGGTAAATCAAAATGAAATATAAAATGTTAAGTTGTTGTCCAAGGGATTCGGAAACCTGGTCCTTGTTCAAAGCGCGTATTGATACATAAGTCATACGTGAATTTAAGATTCAAGAATATTATGTGTCCGTAGATTGAAATCGAGATCTTGGCATACACACAAGATTGCATAGGATTTGTACCACATAATCTTAAGAAAGATATGATTCACTTAAAACGAACTATGAATGAATCCCCTCATGGCTTGTATGTATTTACCCATAAGTGTAGCATACATTTTAAAATAAGTGGAACCTAAGATTGCAGTAATGACATAATGAATGAACGATGAAATTATGAAATGAAACAATGGAAAATGATGAATTGACATTGAAATGATGAAATGAACAATGAAATATGTGAAATGAACAACGAAATTGATGAAACCCTAAGAAGGGTTTTAACTAATGGGGGAGGGTGAAAACACTAAATGGCCCAAGTGCATTGGCATCTGATTAAATCAACATTACGTAAAAAAGGGTGATTAATTATAATAGAAAATGTGCTAATGTTAAATGAATGTGGTGACAACATATATGAGCCTAATGTAAAAATCAGAGCACTAAAAGATTCCTAAGGGAAATGTTACCAAAATGTACTCACCTTATAAGAGTTGTAAAGTTAATGAAGAGACAAGTCTCTATGAACAATCTAATGAAAAGTATTGGATCAATATCAACTTAATACTAGTGATGAGATGAGAAATCTCTATGAGCTATGATATCCTCCTACAAGAAGCCAGATATAATGAAGTATTAGTTGAATGTAATTGAACTTATACTGAGCACCGATATAGAATACTAGATATGAGCAGTGTGATGCCTTCTTTCGGGAAGCGTGGATGGAGGCTCACGTAAACCTCATGCCATTGAGACTATCCGGCATGCCAGCTATGGGTCTCTTATCTCGTAGTTTTTAAACCTATACTCCAATATAGGGGATCTAGCGGGGTTGGTTCCCAATACCCATGTATTTTAGCATTCTTTGGAGCACTTGTGGCCGGGTGATTACATCTTTTTGGGGTGGGAGAGGGGAAGAGACACTATATTTTATGATGCTCCACATATATATGTCGGTTAAGTTCCTATGAATGATGAGCAGCCTCAAACTGATGAACTAATCAAATAATGATACCCAAATATGTTGGGATAGGATAATCAAGAGGTGAGATAGACTCAAGTAGTGACACTAGGGTCATTCTTGATCATTGCACAGTGACCCGATGAACTAAACTAAAATTAGGTATAGTGGGTTCACACTAGACTATTGAATTGAAATAGAAAAGAAACATATGAATTGAATGAAAATAGACTATGTGTTTGCTAAAATGAAGAAAGCTCCTAGTTGAGGTCCCATATGTTAAGACTCATTTGGGAGTCTTGATGTCCAAGTCCATGATTCCAAGGTTCTCATGGAATATGACCGAAATGATAGTGAACAATGTTTGTGCCTATTCAAATGTTAGTGTTATGTGAAAGATGTTAGTGGTGTGTGAAAATATGATAAGTACGATGATTGCATGTTACTACTCATGGCTGACTTTTCTAATACAAATTTGAAATCTCACTCACTTTCCTACATCCAAATTGAAAGCTCACTCACTTTGTCTAATCCCAATTTTGGGCAAGTCCACAGACTTGGACTCTCCATAATCATGTTGTTTGTTGGAAAGAGTTATCTTACTCAGCATGGTCTTGTGTATTCTTTCATATGACCATTACTTAGTACAAGTGTGTGACAATCCTATACAAATTCTATTTTAAGGTGCAGGCAAGGTGGACGCTAGAGTTACAGGATGATATTGCAAATATCCGGACGTGGAGGCTTTCATCCAGACTTGGAAGGACTCGTGCTTTCGAGGATGTCTACCATAGTTATCTAGTTAGATGTGGCTTTAGCTTTTAGCTATTGAGAATGTGTCGACGAGGGTTTCTTTCCACTTTCATGTTAGACTTTGTATGGTGCATTTTTGCAAGATACGTGTATGCAATTAGAAATGTTCTTATTTGATTCTCTATATGAGCTGGTGATTTGTTGAACCCTATGATGTTAATTTTAAAATGTTTTAGCATGAAAGAAGAAAAACAAAAGTTCAAATTTTTCCCTAAAATTATCCTAATGAGAGTAAGATACGTATGTAGGCTTGTCTGCCGACTCGAGAGGTCAACGACGCCTGGGTCTCGTCTGGGACCTAGATTCTTGGTTCATGAAAAAGTTTGTATCAGAAGCACTTGGTTAAATTTTGAGGAAATAAGTTCCATCAACCGCATGAGGAGTTCTATTTTTGTCATGGTAGTGAAGTGCACCACTTATCATGAATTAGAGACTGCCTGATGCGTGGAATATTCCTTCTTCTAATCATTATCGTGCCTTTCTAATGTAAGAATTTATTGATGTATGAGATGTCTAAAATAAATTTTTGTTTTTAAGAGAATCCAATTACTAAGTTGACCCCTATGGTTAGAGGAGAGGAGGAAAGAGCGTTAGGGAAATCAGGTTTCACCCCAGGATCCAGTTGAAGGAGTGGCGTATGCCGGTTAATCACCCCTTCTGGGTTGAGTGATGCTAGGTGCGGGCATCTCTGGAAAAAGAGGCATAGGTAACATATGCAAGCCTAGTCCATGAAATGACAATCTCAACCGTCAGAATCTTCAGAGGGAGGAGAAACCCAACGGTCGCGTAGGCTGACAGGCTGAGAGAATTTACGAGATGAATCCCTATTTTCCGGGTCTAAGACTTAGAGTATTTCTCAGGAGTTGGGGATGAGGTGCATGCATAAGATCTTGGTGGATATGGAGGCCACAAATACTGAGAAAAAGCAGAGTTAGAGTGGCTTCTTATCAACTCAAGGATGTTGCACAACTTGGTTCAAGATGTGTGCAAGAAAGCTGAGTTTTCGGGAGGAGTTCCGGTCACTTGGAGTGCTTTACGACGCTTTCAGATAAATTATTTCCCAGAGAAGATGATGGAGGCCAGGTTGAGGCGGTTTATCAACCTTAAGCAGGGAGGGATCCATGACAGTAAGGGAATATTACACTAAGGTGTGTAAACTGTCCCAGGTTATGTTACTTACCCTTGTATCTAACCCGCAGGATTACATGAGCACGTTCCTCATAGGAAGCAATGGAGATTTGGAGGAGAAATGTTCCGTCTGCGATGCTCCCGATAACAGGACCTCTCTAGGTTGATAGTGCCTTGCCAGCAGGTTGTAGGACAGCACAAGAAGAGGGGCGTTCTAATGTAGGAGGCCTAAGCCTCAAGATCAGGCAGGTCCCAGCCATTCAGAGGCCCAAAAATGAATTTTGCGTCATGGCAGCCCGGGTTTTCAAAAAGGGGCAAAAGAGTTCAAGAACTCTAAATCTAAGAGGAGTCGACAACTGGAGGAGCCAGACCCGAGCCCAGGAAGGGAAATAGAGGTGTGAAATGCAGCATCAAGAAAGTGTTGTGCTACGATGTGCGGTTGTTCTCACAATGGATAGGCAAGATAGAGCATTAATGCCTACTTCGGTTGCGGTTAAGAGAGGACAATTTTTGGTTAAGGACTGCCTACGGAAAATGAGTCAGGATGGAGGGGGTAATGCTTAGCCTAGCATATCCCTAGGAGGCAGACAGAGTCTGAGACTCCTAAAGAGAAACAAGTTCTACTCCCTTAAGGAGGGAGGAGCGGAGAAGTTCGCTATGCGGACAGGTATGCCGCAAGTTTCTCAACTTCAGTATGCTTACTTGATCCAGCGTCTACGTTTTCCTTTGTAAATACTTTTCTTGCTTCACTTTTGAGAATTGCCGAAGTTCTGCATACACTTATAATGGGTAGTACACCTTAGGAGAAAATGTAAGAAATGATCCAGTATACAAGGATTTCCCAATAGTTGTATGCGGTTAGACTATGTGTGCATACTGGTTGAGTTACCCAAGCATCTTTGATGTATTGTTGGCATTAGATTGGCTTCATAGTGTTATGATGGTAATGAATTGCCAAGTAGGGTTGTGAGATTTTGATTTCCCTAATGAGAAGAGCTGTCATGGGCGGTACAACTCGATTGTATGATCCATAATTTCGAACTTAAAGCCATAAAATGATGGTCCAAGGGGATTGTGTCATATAGTGTGTGTTTAAGTTTAAGATATTGACATTCTTCCATTAGACTAAGTGTTTGTAGTGAATGAGTTCCAAGATGATTTCTTGATGATTTTACCTGGAGTTCCTACCCCCTCGAGAGATGTACTTTGGTATCTACTTTAGAACCACGATACTAACCAAATTTCAGTTCTTCTTACAGCATGGCTAGCTAAACTCAAAGAGTTGAAGTTTTGCAATTCAACGATCTCCCTGACAAGGATTTCATTCGGGCGAGCAGATCCCACTTTGGGCGCTCCATGTTTTTTGTGAAAAAGAAAATATGGAAACCTTAGAATGTTGTATCGATTACGGCAAAGCTTAACAAGGCACTATAAGAATAAGTATGACACTTCCAATAAAGATGACTTGTTCGACCACCTCCAAGGTCTAGTTTATTATCGAAGGATGATCTTCATTCAGGGGATACCATCAACTTAGGGTTAGGATGGAGATACACAAAGACAACTTTCGTACCTGTTTATGGTCATTATGAGTTTCTAGTATGTCATTTGGTGTCTCACGAATGCCACTGTGCATTTATGGATCTCAAGAACAGAGTCTTCTGTGAATACTTGACTCGATTCATAGTATTCATTATTGACATTATCATCTATATAATACCAAGGCAGGCACCATGAACAGATTTGAGACTAAAATTCAGGGTACTTAGACAACATCAGTTGATCTCAAATTTCAGGTAAGTGTGAATTTTGCCCCTTAGATCGTGACCTCTTGGGTCATGTTGGTTCCACCAAAGGTATGGAGGTGAGATCCCAGGAAGACTACGGTTTGTTTTAAAAACTGGAAAAAACCCTATTATCCTACAAATATTGTAAGCGTTTTGGGTTGGCTCGTTATATCGCAGGTTCATGGAGGGTTTTTGTTCCGTTGTTGCCACTGAAGCTTTGACTAAGAAGAAGGCCAAGTTTGAAAGGATGAAGGCTGTGAGAAGAGTTTGCAGGAGCTCAGGATAGAGTCACTTCAGCCCCGATGCGTACCTTTGGCCAGTTGGTGAGATTACACATTTGTATGGATGCATCTAGGTTGGCTGGATGTGTTTTATTAAGAGTGGTAAGGTGTGAAGCTTTAGGCTCCAAACAACTCAAGGGGTCATGGAAAGAAAAAAATTATCCCATTTTCATACTGTGGATTTCGCAGTTGTGGTATGTTTGCACTTAAATTATGGAGGCACTACTTGTATTGGGGCATGCATGTTGATGTGTTCACAGCCACAAGCGGTCTCCATTACATGTTCAACATAGAGATATTTGAATCTACGTTAGTAGATAGGTGGGAGTTGTTCAAGGAATATGACAGGAATGTCCACTACCATCCACGGGTAAAGCTAAGATTGTAGTTGATGCTTTGAATAGGATAAGCTAGGAAGTACAGCCCACGTTGATGATGGGAAGAAATCTTTGGTGAAAGATATACATAGACTGGCGATACTTGGTACGGTTAGTTGACTCTATTAGTGGGGGTGTTTAGGTTATCCTAGGTCTGAATCATTAGTAGTTGAAGTCAGGAGGCGTCACCATCTTGATCATATGTGATGGAGATGAAGGACTCGTAAGATGATAATGAATGAGTCTTTTGCTTTGGAGGATAACGGCATACTTAGGGTTACAGGACAGGATGTGTGTTACCGGATGTGGATTGATTTTGCGAACAGGATCATGGCAAGAGGCCCATGGTTCCAGATAGTGCACTAGTTTGCAGCATCCACGGTTTCCACCAAGATGTAACTCATGATCTAAAAAAGATCGATTAGGGGGATGGAATGAAGAAGGACATGCATATACATGGCCAAGTGTCTTAATTGTAACAGGTTAAGGCGAACATCTTCAGCCTGGCGGTCTTACACAGATTATTGAGTTCCGACTTATTTAAAGACAAGGAGATAGCATGACTCCATATGGGTTATTGTGGATAGAATGACTAAGTCTGCCCACTTTATCCCGGTGAAGTCTATTAA
This sequence comes from Solanum habrochaites, assembly GCA_027704765.1. Taxonomy (NCBI): domain Eukaryota; kingdom Viridiplantae; phylum Streptophyta; class Magnoliopsida; order Solanales; family Solanaceae; genus Solanum; species Solanum habrochaites. Next base: position 91,144 of record JAKWJA010002145.1, read on the forward strand.
AGAGCTGAGGATTTACGAAAATATATATGATGAGATGCGAGTGACATGGGATTCCTTCTCTATTATTTCAGATAGAGGATCTTTGTCACCTTCAAATTTTTTTAGATCCCTTCCGAAGAGCTTAGGCACGCAGGTAAACTTATTATGCCTTCATCCTAAGAATTATGGGGAAGGCAAGGAGCGCACCATCAGACATTGGAGGACATGATTTGGGTTACTTGTGTGTGTGATGGACTTCAAGGGGTAGATTGGGACGACCATCGTCTTTGCTAGAGTTCTCATATAATAATAGCTATCACTCTAGCATTGGGATAGCACTGTTTGAGTCATTGTATGGTAGAAGGTGTAGGCTCTCAAGTTGGGGTGGTCAAGGTTGGAGATTCATCCATTTTGGTACTAGATATCCTTCATGAGGCCTAGGTAGGTCAGGGTGATAAAGGGACAGGCGTCTCTGCTTACAGTCGCAGAAGTCTTATGCAGACAATAGAAAGGAAAATGGCCAGTAGGTTTGATGGTGGTTGACCAAGTCTATTGAAGATATCACCTATGAAGGGGGTGATGGTGATGAGGGTTGTAGGAAGGTGAAGTTGAGTACGAGGTCGTTGGGTCGTATGAGATCATAAGCGTGGGGAGAGATCATATGCGTTAACATTGCCTGCGAAACTAGATTATGTTCATCCAGGCTTTCATGTTCTATGTTGAAGAGTGAACTAGGTGAATCCAGATAGATTTAATGTTTAAGGAATTAGGGGTTGATGAAAATTTGTCCTATGGGACGGTACTGCTGAGATTTTAGATAGACAGCGTCAAGCAGTAAGGAAACAAGGGATTGCCAGGAGTGAGGTATGTGAGGAAGGAATCATAGTTGCGTAGTGATAATTGAAGTCGAGGCCGATATGGATATGCCCGCTACCCTCATCTTTTCGGATCTTCAGGTAGACTTCCTACTCTTCAAGTTAAGTTCCTCTCTCTCCATTCTTTCTTACTCCTTACTGAATTGTGTATAGTGATATGTTATGATCGGACTGCATTACGCTAGATACGGTAGTAGTGTCATTCGGGGCGCATGTTCTAAGAGGGTGGTAAGTAAGAACCCTAAAAATGATTGCTAAGTAAAAGTAATGCTTAATGTGTCTAGAATCCTGTGATTAGACCGGGTTGCACAGGTTGATGTGCGTAGAACCAGACCTCTGAACCTTACAACAAACACGCACTAACTTGGTTCAGTAGAGTTTTAGTTGAGCTAGGGAAATTATTGAGTCCACCATGTGAGCTTACGAAATGAAGATTTACCCGGATGAGTCTTTAATAGCTTAAAAAGGGGAAATTTGTTAGAGGGTCTAGGGGGTAAAATGATCTTTCTCATGGCTAAGGGGAGTTAGTATCTTAATTACCCTAAATTAACTTAATTAAATTAATAAGGTGGAGGAGTATTTTGGGGAGAGAGAGAAGGCCGAAAAAATTGGCCTCTAGAGTGAAGACTTGCTCACCCGGGTTCAAACCTAGGTGGAAGAAATAAATAAATTTGTTTTATTTTAATTTGGTAAATAATTAATTAAATATTCTTATTATCTGTTTAAAATAAAAGAAAAATAAGATTTTTTATCATTTAATAACAAAACTTATTGATAAGTCTAACTAGACTTCTAAGCCTAATAAAAACTCTCCACTCTTTAGTCTATCTCCTTAACATTAATTCAAAATATGAGATCAATCTCAAATTAGCCTAAGTAAATGTACCAAAAGTACTCACGATGAGAGTGTAAAGTTAATGGAAAGAAACCAGTCTATATTGAACACTCTAAGGAAAGTATTGAGATCAAAATACAACTCATACTAATGATGAGATGAGAAAATCTTATGATCTATGATGCCTCAAACTAGAAGCAGCTTCCATTGAAGTATGAGTTGAATGTAATGGATATTATACAGATCACCCGTAGACTAGTATGAGCGCTAATGACTTCTTTATGGAAGGTAGAGGATCACGTTATTCCCATGAGATGATACTGTCCGTTATGCCGGGTTATGGTTATCCTTACATCTCTAGTCTTTGAACCGATATTCCCAATATAGGGATCTGACGGGAGGGATTCAAATCCATGTACGCTAGCATGTTTTTGAGTGGACTTGGTCGGTGATTCCACCTCTTTTTGTTGTGGGGAGACACTAGATTCAGATTCTCACATGATCATGTCGGTTTTAAAGTTAAGTTCCCATGAATGAATGAGGTAGCCTCAAATGAGCACATAATTGAAATTGAATGTACAAAGGTGTTAGGATAGGTAATCAAGAGGTTCTCAGGACTCAAGTGATCGACACTAGGTCATCTTGATCATTGCACAGCGAAAAGCCCGATGAAAGTCTCAACTACATCCTAAAGGGTATACTTGGTTTTCACTCAGCCTTTGAATGAAATGAAATGATTGTAAGTATAACTGAAGAAGTAGTATACTTTGGTGTTTATAAAAAATGCTCCTTAGTTGAGGTCCCATATGTGAACCCTCATTTTGGGAATTCTCTTGATGTCAAGGTCCATGATTCCAAGGTCTGATTGCATATGAATGAATGATATGAAAAATGTTATGTGATATATTGCAATTGTTTGTCTAGGCAAGATGTTATGTGGACGGTGTTGTGCAAGATTATAAGGTTGATGATGTCATGTTAAATCTCATGGCATGATTTCATAATCAAATCCCAATTTGGCAAGTCCACTGACTGACTTCTATCGTGTGTTAGGAAAGAGCTGAGCTATATTACTTATGAATGTCCTTGTGTGTTGATTTGTATATACCCAATACTAGTACAAGTGGTACTTAGTCCATTACAAATCTATATTTTGAGTGCCACTCCAGGTTGACGCTAGAGCGTACAGGTTGATAGTTGCAGCTATCGGACGTGGAGATTTCATCATAAATGGTAGACCTCATGATGATTTGAGGGATGTCTACCGTATTATCTAGATTGATGAGGATTTAGCTAGTGGAGAATGTTCCAATAGTTGTGTTACTTTCCACTTTTCATTTAAGGCACTTTGTAGTGGTGTCGTTTTTTGCAAGAATACGTTTAATGCAAGATATGAAATTGTTTCTTTCATTGATTCATTCTATATTAGATGGTGATTGTGAGCCTATGATTGTTAAGTTTACAATTGTTTAGCCATGAAATAAGAAAAAAAAAAAGTTCAAATTTCCGCTAAAATTAACCTAGATGAAGTAAGAATGGATCTTGGTAGTAATCTTCGTCTACGACCTCTGAGAGGGTCAACCACGCCGATCTCATCTGGGATCTAGATTACGGTCTCGTGACCTCTTTGATATAAATTTCGAGCATGTGTTTGTATGTTGGTGTTATCTGATTATTATGGTATGTTTCCGTGAGTATAGTCGAATGAAACCTACTTGTGTGATCTGCATAATTTAGGGTGGGATCTACCCATGAATGTTAAAATGTTATAATGCCTAATTGTGTTGAGAAGATGAAATGTTATAAGTTTGTTGTTGATTTTTTAATAGGCTATCAAAGGTAAATTGGTTGTTCACATATAGATTATGATATGTATTTATGCAAGTTAGTAATTAGCATGGATAGTGATTAATGTGATGACAAAGGATCTCGTGAAATTGTGATTATGCCAACAAATTGGCTAGCAAACATGTCAAATCTATGCCTTCCAAATCAATGTAAAGATCAGGCAAATACTCTACATCAAAGAACTCATAAACCTAGGGTATGCTAAATCAATGGGAAAGTGCCAACATACCTTCTATAAGACGAAAAACTGTGAACGTAATAACATTGAAGAAGTAATTATAACTTTCATAAAGAATTGTAGAAAAGTACAATAAATGTGAACAAAGTTAAGATGAGTAATGGAATAACTAAAAGCTAGAGTTATAGGATATTGAACCTAATATGAGTGTTAAAGACGTGAGACAAGTCTCAGTTAGACCTAATCGATTATGTCAAAAATCTCACCATAAGAGGGTTTAGAGTCGGTGCGCAAGTCTCACTCGCACCATGATGATAAATGTAAGACTTAAGTTCTTTAATAAAGCAAAGACAGGGCAATGACCCGTATCCATAGAGTTTAGTAAACCTTATAAACTATAAGCAAACTTCTATAGAATCTTATTTTAGCACCGATAGATTAGCAATGAGCTTGTGTGACCTAGACATGTAAGCCTCATGAGACGAGAATTCACACCCCAGGGGAACAGGGTCTCCGTGTGTGTCTCTATTCTCCACACTATGTATTCTAGAATAGGGGAACTATCTAGGGATGCCTCTCACCTAAGAATTCTAGGCAGTTCGATTTCACTTGGCCTTGGTTCCACCTCCTTTTCGGTGGTAGGGGAAGGAAACCAGATTCCATATTTAGATCACATGATCTAGTCAATTAAGATTCAAGAAGTATTCGGGTTACTTCAAGCTGTGACCTCTCTGTTGTGTGGGGACGAAACTTGACTTGGTTTCAATTTAGCGGTGACCCCCCTTTTTGGGTGTGGGGTAGACCGGGACCTTGGCACACTGAAAGGGGACAAAAAAGATGGGAAGGGCTCACGCCCTCCACGACTTTGTGGGGGAGAAACTAGATTTCATGTTAGATTTCATGATCTACTTCGTTAATGCTAAAGAATTCTTAAAGAAGGTTAAGACAGAATATGAAAGTAGATGTTACAGTGAACAACAGATCAAAGAAGTAGAAACCTAAGTTCAAGGAGCTAGCAAGTAGAGCTTAAGAATGTCAATCACCAGTGTTGATAAGAATGAAGTCTTAAAAGTTAGTGGTTCTATGCCAATAAGGGAGTAGAATAAATACCTCAAAGATTCATATATTAGGTTAACAACCAATTGACGGGTATGACAATAAATTTGGCTTATAAATTACCTTAATGCCCAATTTAATAAGAATGGAAAATATACTTGTAAGTGAGGTAGACAATTTTCTTTTCCTTAGTCTTTTGGATTACTTACTCGATTCATTGGAGGTATGGACTACAATTAAATCATTGCACTTGTAAGTAAAACCTAAGACAAAGGAGATCATGGACTTACACAACAGAAGGAAAAAGACCAAAAATAAACTAAGCTAGAGGGAGAGCTCTTGGCCTAAGGGAGCAATTTCTTAAGTTTTGTTTTAGTTGTTCTAAAATTTGTTCATGATCCAAGGTCTTATTGTTATATAGAAAATGAGTTGTATGCCTAAGTGCAGAGAAATCTCATATTCATAGCGTGAATCAGAAAAACGATTTAAGAAAGTAAAGTGGCTAACTTTCCAGAACAGACTATTGCTTATGAAGAGCTTTCTTGATCATGCATATCCTATGTTATTTATGGTGCATTACACACATACTTAGTAAAAGTGTTGTGTGTATAACCCATATATATTACTATTTTTGTAGGGCAGGTTCTAGATAAAATCGCCCAAACAGTTTGGATTAATGATCTCCAGACTTTGGTAGGCCTCTTGAGGTTCGAGATGCTACACTGTAGTATTCTAGATTTAGTACCCATAGACATGCTGGTAGGAGATGTAGTCCCCTAGCATTTCATTTTCAAACATTTTGTTCAAGCATTTGAATAAGGGCGATATGGCAAAACTATTATTATTATTATGTGTTCTCTAGTTCGATTGTCAATATTTAATAGATGTTGCTTAGTTTTGAGCTTATTAGAATATCAAACTCTTATTTGCAGTACTCATATGAAGTCTTATGTACACTTCATAGTATCAAAATTTTAATTTTCCGCACAAATTTAGTGTATGATTGTAATGAAAGCTAAAAGAGTCTTGTCCGGACCTTGAGAGGTTGTTAAAGCGCTGGTGACTTCCGAGATTCCAGATCCGGAGTGACAACATCATATTGCAGCCTCTATCTCATTAGAGTCATGTGAACCTACATTCCAAGTAGGAAAGGGATACTCTCCTATATAGCTCACTCGGTGCTAAGTTATAGTCCTTTTTTGGAATAACTTTAGATCATAATTTATTCCATAATTATTATCATAGTAATAGGAGATTAACTCCTGTATAAAACATGATATAATTCTTTTTATGTTAGATGAGAATTTCCTTTCATCAAACCCTTTTGTGTGTTATATAGACAATTATAATCATCTGTGTAAGGCATAAGAGATATCTTAAAACTGCATTATAATATGTTTATCATGAGCTCATATTTAACATATTCATAGTCCAACATATATACATAGAAAAATCGGACATACTCAAAACATCCTGTAAACATAACATTTTATAGGCTAACATATGCATAATAGAGTAAATAACGACTTAGAAGATTAATGTTGATCCAAAAACCTTTAGCAAGAGAACTTATGTTCAATATACAACAAATCATTCCAACAACATAGTGAATACTCAATAACCTAATCAATACCAAACTCTTCAAGTCATAGACAGGACCAATTCGTATTGAAGGATAAGGGGAGAGGGTCATTAAAGAGTTCATTCAAACCCATAGTTCCAATCCCAAACGTTTACATGTTATCAAGTAATAAATTATAACCCAATTAAAACATAATTTAGAGAGGAGGAAACATGCTTTTTAAACGGAAATCAAACATTACAAGTCAAATACCAAAAACACATACTTAATTAACCATAGGAAATCATGTTTTATTCACAGTCATAAATCTTGTGTTCGGAAGAAAAACAGTTTTGTAGAGTAAAAAAACCCTAGGAGTTGAATTCTTGAACAATAATCCTTTGAAAGGGAACTTCTTGGGGAAAGGAATTCAACATGGAAAAACTCATACCTTATTGCGAATATCACGAATTTGGACTTGAACAACTGAAGTCTTCATTTACTTCCTTTAAGCTCTTCTTGTTATAAATGGAGTTTGAAAAAAGAAGCGTTCTTGAAGAGATGAGAGAAATTGTTTAAGTTGATGAAGCTTGATAAAAAATGTCCAAAACTGACTTAAATCATATTAGTCGTCCCATAAAATACCAAAATACCCCCTCACTTGTAAATGGGTTTATTTGTGAAAGTCAAATTAAAAAATACGACTTTAACGAATCTGAAAGTGCGTACGGTGCGGGCGCCAATTTCCAATTCTTTTTCTAAATTTTTGGGTCAGGCAGTCGGGCATCGTGACAGCTCAGCGTCACAAAATGACTCCTGATTCTGATGATCAGTGAACCTCGTGTGGGCTTCCCGTCGTGCATAGCAAGCCCCTTGGTTATTGACTCTCGGTAGGCTGCTTTGGCTCTGCTTGTCCATGTTTGGGTCCTCCCCAAGGACCCTTCAGGTGTTCTTGAGGTGTTGTACCAGATTTTGGACCCTTTTGTACTATACTAACTAACAAAAATCTTTTTAAATAGTTTGAGACTTCATTTGACAACTTCAAAACATTCACCAAAACATCGGGAAGTCAACTAGTTCCAATTTAGCTATTTTCTGGACGTCACGGTCTTTCTTTGTCGTTTCGGCTCATAAATTTTCGTATAACTTATTACATTATGAATTTAAACATAATCAATAGATGTAATATTAGTCTAAAGTATGGCATTTCCAGCGTGTTACATTAGAGTTGATCTTCGATCGCGACAAACACCATATATAAAAAAAAGTGTCATTACCTAAATTATAATTTATAGGTGTCATATTTCCTTTATGCATATGAAATTATTTACCATATTACATATGTGGAATTTGAAGGGAAAAAAACTAAAAGACAAATAGAAACGACGTAGGTTAAACCGTATTAAAAATAGAAATAATGAGATTATGGGCCAAACTTTTAGCAATGTAGAAATTACGACAATAAGTTCTACCAAATCCTAAGAACCGATGATTTTCTCACAAACGGATGAACTCTTCAATGTAACCATTACTTTGTCCCCAATATTACGATTATAAAGAAATCCAAGGATGACTTAAACTCTATGAAACAAGAAACTTTATCAAATTTTAGAAGTCTTTGATTGACGGTGTCCGAATTTTATTAATAGGTTTAGTGTTTCGTCAAGAAATTTAAATTAAAACAGGGTGGAATAAAATCGATTTATATTGGTATGGATGAAATAAAAGGGTTTGAGTGATTGGGTTTGGGTTAAATGAAATTGAATGGTTGGTAAAAATGAATGATGTAGGTTATTGTAAATTAATAGGTGAAATCATTAGGAGGCAAATGCTCTCATTCTACTTACACGACCAGCAAGCACCCCCCAGAAGTTAGGGAGAAGAAACATTGGGTCATGAAAGGCGACTGACCCGTGGGGTCTTGTGCCAGTCCCTTTAACTATTGTTCATAATAAGACATGTGAAAAGAGTAGTCGCGAAATTAAAAACTTTTCATGAACAATTTAATAAAGGGACACAACATTTTTCATAAAAATCTAAGAGTCTATTTCACAAGGTTATCATTAAAACCGACAAATATCTTTGTGACACGGACCTTTACATTGAACGAAAGACATAATAAGTCTTAGAACAAACTAAGAAACATAGACTATGTCCTCGAATATATGAGGAATACCGAATTCTATTGAGGGAGGAGATTCTCACAAGCCTTCGCCTTCTAGACTTCTTCTTGCTTCCGAACCTATACTTATAAAGATTAAAAGTATGAGGTGAATACAAATAATGTACTAAGTATGGCATATAAAAAACATGCAAAAAGGGGACATTTGTTAGTTTAAAAACACATTTTCATGTCAATTAAGTAAAAACTAAAGTAATATAGAGTAAAAAACACCTAAAATCATTTAAACACTTAGAGAAGGATTCCATGATTTAAGGAAAAAATAACATTTTACAGTTTTTGCTTCCAAGTACAGCAAATTTATTTTATTTTACTTTTTTTACTTTACATTAAACTAGCCCTATTCCAAAAAAGTGAACTCCCAAGGCCAAGCAAAGCGGAAGTGAACTCATTTCGTAGGATTTCCCTAACTAAAGTTACTAAGACTAACCAGGTAAGACATGAAGGAAGGAACATTCACCTCCTTCAAGTGCATCAAGTGATCTCACGACTAACCATTTTAGTTACTCCCTCAGGAGGAACAATCCCCACTCAATGACAAGACATTAGAAGAACACTCGCGCAAAACACATAAAGACATTCCATTCAAATGCCTACGTAGTTTTAAATGATTATGTGGCATCCCACTTACACCACCTACCATAAGTAGTACCATCTTTTAGAAGGATTGCACCAAGACTTCCCCTTTCGGGAAGGTCTACTTAGTGCAATGGGTAAACCCCTTTGAAAATGACTTATATGAACTAGAGTCTAAAACATGTTGGTATTGATGGCGTATGAGGGCGTATGGTTTTATTATAGGTATTCATCAAGTTTTCAAGTATTAGGTCAGGAAGTCAAACGCCAAGGACGACCAAGACATTCGACGACTAAGTCACCTAGGTGCCTCATATGTGGTTTCTATGTGTTTATGTGTGATCATGAAGTTTTATGTCCTTGAAATTAGTAAATATATCATTTATAGGGATGTTTTAAAGTTGATGGATTATGTAGGTCAAACGTCCAAAGACCGTCATGACGTTCGAAAGATGTCCTTACAGTGACCTTGTGTGTCGAGGAGGTATCGTCGAGTTTCACATTTTTGTTTGACAAATTTATGTGACAGGTGATAATCATATAATATCCATTTTGGGTTGGAAACGTCCAGCAAACATCCCACGGACCCCAACCAAGTGGTCCTTAGGAAGGGACCATGTTGGTTGCCGAAAATGCCAAAGGCAGTCCACCTACAGAGGGAATCAGACGGCATGGACCTGGCGGATGCCCGTCGCTGGTGGAATCATTGGTTCCATAAAAGGGGGACTATGACTCGAAGCTTCATTTTCCAGACTCTGACCATATACGGTGGGACACGCACGGTCCTGTAAGTGGATTGACGCCCCGGGATGGGTCAGCGTCTGTTTGAACCCGTGTACGCGCAACCACTGTAAGTAAGGGGTGATGTTTTGATTTCCCCACTTCAAATAAGAGTATTTGAAGGTTTATTAAGGGTTCTTTTGGGTATTTTAAAAAGTTATAAGAGTTTAAACACTCTAACGAATATTTCATTCTTCCAAATCAAACCTTAAAATCGCGTAAGAACTCCCAAAGAACTACCATTTAAAGTCCCAAAATTCAAGGAAAGGCTTGGCTGTATGTGACGTTTTTGAGGTGGAAATTCATCAACGTGAAGAATTATCTTAATCAAGGTATGGATATTTATCCTTAAAACTTGTTTCATTAGGAGCCTCAATTCTCAGATGTTCTCTAAGTTTTCAAGTTGAAATTGTCCAATTTCATGATTTTAACAGGGTTCTTGACATTAATTAATTCTAAACATTGAAAATTATTGTAATTGATTATTTTATTAATTATTTAACGTAAACTATGAACCCGTGAATTGGATGAACCTAGTTTTTTATTATGTTGTGGGTCTCCATGATATTGTTGATGAATTCTTAGTAATTTTATGTGGGCTATTTCATTGATGTTAATTGTAGTGAAGAGAGAGAGAGGGGGAAGTCAGGAACGGGAGCGGGAGAAAGGGGAAGGGCGGGGCGGGGTGCGCGGAATTCCCAAAGCTCCTCATTCCAAGTTTACCATGTCCCCGCCTCCAGGACCCCCATTCCAGCGTTCCTTGCCAATCCACCCCCGAGTGACCCGGGGGGGGGGCCGCTTTACCCACCCCACCTCGACCCCAACCCTTAGAGCCTAGCCCCATAGCTGCACGTCCCCCCCAATTCCTATGCCAGAACCCCCCCCGTCCTGTCTACCGACGCTCGCCACGTACCCTCCAGGTTCACCAAAACGGGTACTACACACCCCCACCCCCCCATGCCCGCCGCCCATCTGTTCGCCTCACTCCCCCGAATAATCGCACCCCAAGACCGCCCACAACACCCCCTCCCCACCGAACCCCCCACTCCCGTCGGGCCCCACTGTCCACCACCAACCTATCCCCCACCAGACACGCTCTCGCCCCGCCCCTACCCAATCTATACTCCAACGCCCCTCTCCCAGTTTTCTACTCCGAAGCTCCGCAACCCTACCCCCCACGCCACGCAGGCTATATCCCCCGACCCCACCGTTTGAACCCCCTTGCCTGTCCGACCACACACCCCCTTCCCCCCCCCGTTTTCTACTAGCAGGCAGAGTACTCAAACAGTAGACCCTCCTAGGCCGCTGACGGCCAGTAGAAGGACGCGTCGATAGCCGAAATCAACCCTCCCCAACCACCCCCCAAGCTGACCCCAGAGTCCAAACCCCCCTCCGCGCGCCCATCCCCATTCCTTCCAAGTGCCCACCGCCCGGTCCTAACCATAGGCCCCCATCGTCTGCCACCCGGCACACCTCTTACACCAGAAACCCCGACCACTCCACGCGAGACCCCACCTGTACAACACTCCCTCCACCCACAGGCCCCCCCAGTATCCACTCCCCCGTCAAATACCCCCGCTGGATCCCCCTCCCCCCGCCACTACTTTGCAGCACCAACCGACCACAACGCCATGCCCCAGCCCCCGAACTGCGTAGAACAGCCGCGGACCTATCCCCCCCGTCGAACACACATCCCTCCCCCCCCCGTGCCCCTCCGCATTCCAACGCCGCTTTCCCCCCCACGCCTCGTCACGGGATCCCCTATATACCGTCCCATCCGTTCTTAACCACCCCACCTTAGCGCCCCCCCCTCTTCTCCGTGGACACCACAATAGAGCCCTCCATATACCCCACACTTCAGAAACGGCTCACTGCTCCTGTCATCCCATACGAGGTACCCCTTCTGCTTGCGCCACACCGGGCCCCAAGACCATACCGTTGCGATCATCCCCGGCGAGCACCCGCGCACCCCGCCAGTCCCACACACAATCACAGCACAAGCACACCCAACGCGTCGGACCCCCCCCATCCCACCCAACTAACGCGGTATATTGCTCCCGATGCTAGCTACCACCTAGATTAGTTCCCCACCCCCACACTTACCCCAACCCCTCCACACCACCCCCCACCCCCCCACCCGCAGGCCAAAGGATGGATATGCATTTTAGCCCGACGCGTCGCTTCACGTCCTCCTCAGAGGCCACCCAACCAGTCCGCGTATGCGCCCAACACCAAATCCCCGACCGACACACAACGCCCCCCGCGCCTCCCGATCACCAAACACAATCTCCCCCAGCGGAGCCCTCAAAAACCAATAACCACGGAACCACTTCCCTATTTAACCGCGAGCCTCCGACATCCCAACGCCAAACCCAAAGACCGCACCCTGCCCGAGCGCCCCGCTTCCCTATAACTCCTCCCCGCTGCAGCAAGACGCGACAGCCCCTCCCGCCACCCCCCTTGCCACTCCAGTAACGACACCGCCCCCCCCGCGCCTACCCCGGCGGTCAGTCACCCCTCAGACCTCCCCCCGCAGTCTCCACTGGACGCCCCCCCCCCTCGCCCCCCGCCCAGCACCAAGCGACAGTGCCTAGTCCATCCGCAGCCCGGCAACCCTCACGAGCACCCGCCTTCTCACGCACATAATACCCCACCTCGATCTCCCTCCCGGCGGAACAACTCCCACCCCACACACGCGGATGATTGCCACAGATCCAGCCCATCACCACATTGATCACCACACCCAAGACTTAGAGTCCGCGCCAGGGGCCCCTCCAGGACAACTGCGTCGAGCCCACCATCCACCTCCCCCCGCCCCGTCACCCCCACCATACAACACTCCTACCTTCGCTCCCATCCCCAGATGTACCCGAATCTCGTGCTACTACCTGATCCACCACTTACCGGCGACCAATTCTACACCGCCGCCCTGAACCGCCTTAGCGGACCCCCGCATTGCCAGCCGTGCCCCTGCGCACAAATTTGCACCCCAGCCTCACCCCCTACACCTGCCTAACTCAAAGACCGGGCCGTCCTCACACCCGCCGACACACCCCCGCTCCTTAGCCTGCCTAGTGCAGGTATTCGATAACTAGCAGCCCTCACCGCCGCGCTGACGCCACACCCACAACGCCGCCGCCCCCGAACTGTACCCGGGGGCGGAATCCAAGTCTCTAATGAGGAGCTTCATACGCAGGGGAGCGCGAAGCCGTCTGAGGGAGGTCCTGAATAGACTCCAAAAACGAAGGCTGCCCCGGAAGGAGGAATTGGTAAGGATCGTGAGTGGATCACCGGGCCCACATGTTTCACCGCACCTCACGCGCGCCCTTTTAGTGACCGAACCCACCCTGCCCACTCCCTCTTCCCTGTATGTGATTGATTAATTTACATGTTATTTACCTAATTTGTTGATGTTTTGTAGATTTTATGTTGAATTGTTGGTTATGGTCTTGGGTAAGGGTCTTGTGTTATCAAATGAGTAAGTTGACTTTGGATTGATGTGTTGAGAATGAAAGTGGGGTTAATGCCGACCTATTCCTTTATTTTTGATGTATTATACTTTCGATTCTATTGTGAGAGGTATGGTCTCCACTTATGGGTGGCATTTGTTATGTGCTATAATTGCAAGGATACGTGGACTTGTGGGCGTTATTTTATTGCAATTGTTGATAATGGCCTTGTCGGCATACTTGAAGAAAAATGGCTTTGTGTAGTTGATTATGTGAGTCATGGACATATTTGTCTACATGTAAAGTCATATATGTGTTTTCATTCATGTTGTCTTAAGGTTGTCATGTTTAGACTATGACATTTGGACATTATGTGTTAGTGCTTAGGGTTGAGCTATTGGTATTCCTACTTGTCTATATGAGGTCTATGTTGATTACTTGATGTGTTATGAGAGTATATACGATAAACTGAAGACGTTAGGGTTGTTCCTATGTGATTTTAGAATGTCATGCATTATGAGTTAAAAAGTGGAAAAATGTGATGTCTGCTTGGTTGACGGGTGGTGTCCCCTGCTTGTGTACATATATCATGAATATGTGAGTCTTGATTTTGGGTGTTAGAAATGTCTTAGTATTTAATGTCCATGAATGACATCGTGACCTTAAATGAACTTAAGAGTCTTTTTGTGAACACCTTGAATTAGTGGTAATGTTTTTAAAAAAAGATTGGTGAAGTTGTAAGTTGTAATGGTATCCTTCAAAGTAAAGGAATGATGAATTAAGTCACATTGGCTTAGAACGGCTCATATTAGCTTAGGACAATCCATAAGGACTTGCGCCATTGTGAGGTAGCTCTAGTGGACCTTTATTGGTAGGGGAAACTTTCGTGATTGGGTGATGAACTGGTTAGGAACCCTTTTGTGTGAACTAATGTGTGAATATTCTATGATAAATAAGGCTAGCACCGAGTGAGTATGGTTTAAAGGGAAGTAGTTCTAGTTAAAATCGTGAGACTAGATTACAAAGTATGCCCTTCATATTCCTTAAACCATGTGCCTAAATAGGATTGTGTCTAAGTTTACCATTGGCAGTTAGAACAACTCATCGAAGTAGGATAGAACTCTGGCTGTAAGTCTAGAGATCCATGGTCTATGAAGTTTTGCTATTCTCATCATATGGAAACCTATTATCATTAGAGAAGTTTGAGGGTTTAGGTGGTGGGCATGGGACGTATCTAGGACCTGCACAATAGACTTGAACGGTGCCTATTTGGAGTTCCTAGTCGTGTTCCCAAGACCTACTTGAAGTACATATGAGGGGGGGAATGTATGAGGATTAATGAACTAATGAATTATGACTTAGCATTATGAACGTATGTAAATGAATAAATCTAATCTAAAGGGACTAAGGATTTCTTAGATCAGTGTGAGACGGCATAAGAGATAATCTCTTCATGTTATCTTTTGAAGTCTTGGAGAGACTCTAGTTAGGGAAGATGTTTGATGTGTGGACATGATCTCAAGGATTCGGTTAGCTTAAGGACTATTTCGTATCTTGAGAGGTCACTAGGACGTTAAGTTCTTTGATTTACTTTGGTAGGTCTTTTGATTAGACTTTGGAAGGGAATCTCATATAATCGATGTGTGGGTGTTAGTGAGAATGATTCTATTCTAGGGAAGTTTATAGGATGTGTTAAGCGTGTGTGTTGTGTAAGGGGATTGTTGGGCGGGGTCTCTTTACAACTCACTCAGAGTGAGACTTTATGAGTATCACCTTTGGTAGAAGAATCTTACTTGCTGTTTATTGATTCTTTTTATTTAAGTGTGTATGTGACTCATTATAAGTAATCTTGAAGGGGCGTTTAGGACACATCTAGAAAGGGTGTGTAGGGTGGTATCTCTTTGTGTGACTTAGTGAATCTTAGTATAGCTTAAGTGAGAAGATTAATGCTAAAAGTAGTCTAAAAGTGACGAACAAGTAACTTCATTGTAGTTGAAGTAATTCAATGTAACAGTGAATTGGACGTACTGTTAAAGTGGGTCAAAGTTGTGATTTTTGGTTTGAAGTTAGATTATGTGTTTCGAAGTGTGTAAATGGTGTTCTTATGATTAGAATAGATTTCTAAAAGAAAAAGATGAATTTTCAATAAAAGTCCATTCATGATCTTTATGCATATTTCATACGTAGTACAGTGGTTGTACAAATCCATGCTTTTTAGCTATATATATATTCTGGTAGGGTGAGGATCTTTTGGGGAAAGTGAAGACTTAGACCGTTTAGCATCGTTCAAGAGAGTTGATGAAGTAGTCTCATTTGGCTCGAGGGCATATATGTCTTTTATGTTTCCATTGGAACTATTGTAATAGACTAAGTATTTCTTTTTTGTATTTGGAAAGTATCGATGGTCCCAAGTATTCTGTGTCGTAAGCTGATGAGATTGAGACTTAGATTTCTATTGACTTTATATGAGAGAATTTTTAACGACTATGTTAGGTTTTTTGAAAAGTTTTAATGTCCGCCTACTTTTCACTATGTTTAGCCAATGAATGGATACGAAAGGGAATGTATAGACCTACGAGGGAGGTCGAGTACGACAGGTTACAATACGGTGACTTGTACAGTAAAACTTCTAGCGGTTTGTGGTATTGGGATGTGACAAATTGATAGCTAGCGTCGCTACCACCACATACCCTAAGTAGTACGGTCTGTTAGGAGACTTAGTTTACTCCAATTCATAAAAGACTCACCAAGACTCCCCTTTCGGAAATGCCTACCTAGTGCAAGGATAAATAGGTCTCATTCCATCAACCCTAGTAGTACATTCTTAGAAAGGACTTATCAATTTCATTACTATGGTGGGGTTAGCTTAAAACCGACATAGACCATGATAGCTAGGACATGAATCCCGACATTACCCCATCGAATGGATCCTCACTTGCCTTAGAGTAAGGTATTCTCTAGCTTTTACATGGCTTTCAACAATAGTCACTATGAGGCGCATAGTTAAGGGTAGAAGGATATGCTACTAAGTATCTATTCTCTACTAACGAGGAGTATTCATACCAAAGAGGTACATTGGAAATACAACATACTCAACTCACGAAGTGTAACCACCCCTTCGTCCTCTCCTCTTGGTGCTTAGGCATAACTACACAACGGATTCTAAACCTTATATATATAGGGTAAGGAATAACTCGTGAACACACATCAATCCGAAGGGCATTATCCTCCTGACCTATCTAGAAAAGCTTTTAGGGGTAGTGAGGTTGCTACTAAAAAACTTCTCCAACTAACGAAGAGGTGTTCACACAAAAATCCTTACTTACTTCAACTAGCTTAGTGGACATACAGTTAGTGTGTGTGGTTACTTTGGTGAGAAACATCTTGCATATATAAGCATCATTTCATTATCATTAGTTTCTATACACGCTTTAGACCTATTCATCATTCACACCACTTGACATGCTTCACAAAATCATATACTTTACTAGGCACCATCCAAGCAAAACATACATTTATTCCCAAAAACCCATGGACAAACATATATTAACTCACTTATTTAAGATCTTATACCTTCAATAAACCCATCACAAAACTTACTAATAATATCAAACTCATCAATAAACACCGCCACAAAGAAGGTAGACCGTACCATCAAGAGCATTTTATCATAAGGACTACAAAAATTACTAAACTCACCAATAACCAAAACATCATCACCATAACAATTTCTATATTTATCATTACCAAGGGCCCATAGGTGTAGCTAAACAAAAATAACAACATAAGAAAACCAAAGTTCATACCTTACCCAAACATGCTCATTTAACCCATTTCTTAAGCTAAAAGTTTAAAATATGCATATACATGAGTTCATTAGGTTTTTAACATGAAAATCATCAATTCATACAAGAATAAACATATTTAAATCATTAGAACACTTTTACAAGAAGACCCATGCTTAAAATCAAAGATAGAAGGAAATAGAGTTTGAAAACCCTTTTTGAAATCTTTTGGAAATGACTCCTTGAATGGAAGAGGGTTCAAGGATGGATACCATACCTCAAATAGAAGGAAACCCACTAATTTTGGTGAATATACACGTCCAAACCATCCCTTTCTTTCCTTTTTGAGTCTTAGCCTCAAGGTGACTGTGAGAGGTTTTCCTTAGAGAGGGAGTTTGAATATTGAAGTGAGGGGTCTTGTCTAGGTATAGGGCTTAACTAACTTAATATAACTTTAAAATACGAAAAATATAAAAACTACTTGGGGTGAATGTACACAAAACACCCATGTTCACAGCAACTTCAGCAGATTTTGCAAGTAGCTAATCCAGACCCCAAGCTATTGGCATCAATGGTCGACGGCCCGTCCTACTAGGCATCGATGCTTCGGGAGGGCTGCATCAAGGGAGGGGATGAACTCCCAGTAATATGGGACGACGCCCCTTGTCGACGGCCCGCGATGGGCCTACGCCCAGTAGACTGCCTCATCGGATTGAGCGTGTTCTTGGCAGTTTGCCAAGTCTGGCCTTATCTAGGTCCCCTTGTGGGTCCTAGATGGGATCGTGCCCAAACGTTAAAACCCTAAAAACAGTTTGCTATCGTATTAGGAAACCCCATTAGTGTAAGGAAAATAAAACGTAAAACTCACTCAAACACTTCAAGGACAAACAAGTACTTTCGAAGCCACACCTTCTGCACAATCATGGACGTTCTTAGAATTTGACCTCAACTTAAAAAAATTCACACACTTCCTAAGAACACTAAATAACTTTTTTTTCAAACAAAATGAAACACAATCAAAGCACTCACAAGTCTATAATCACCTTAGTCATTGGGGGTGTTACATTATCCCCCACTTAGAGAACTTCGGCCTCGAATGACACTAAAACTTCAAGAACAACAGGACTCACTTAGCATCAAAATAAAACACTAAACTCAAGCTCAAAACACTAAAAATCAAATCATCAAATAGCAAGGAGAATATTTCAAATTTTCCATAAACATTTAGCAAATAAGCATGATAGAAAAAACTTTACCAAACTTCCAAAATCACACTGAAACCTTCTCATGGGAGAACTTACAGTCTCACCAACATAAAAATGCTCATATACAAAAAATTTGGTACACATTGAAATTTCAATTAAAGAAATGGCAACTCGACCACCACAGCCCTCCTAGCTCCTTTGACTCTAGCTTCTATGAGTTTGAGAGAGAATCTAAGAGAGAGGGGTTTTGAGTTTTTAGGAAATGAGGTCATAAAATTAGATATTAGAATTCAGCGAACTCTTTAAGATACCTAATAACCTGAAAAATGACTCCTGGCTCCTAAAATAATTGGATGAATTTACCAAACACCCTAAGTCAGGCATCTTTAAAGCTCTTTCAAGAAGCACCCACGACTCATTAACGACGGACCGTCTATCAACCAACGCCTGTGGATGGGGGGTTCTGGTTGGGATATGCACCCTACAAACATAAAGACCTGAGGTCTAATTGACAGACCAAGTCGGAAGAGTCGTCGACTGCCTAACTGGTCAACGACTGGCTGTTGGTGGGACATACCAGGCAGTTTTGGACTAAGCTTGGGCCCTTCGCTAGGGCCCCTTGGGGTCTAGTGTGGCTTACCCAGATTTTAAACCCAAACACAGTATTCTAGGTCTTAGGAACATCCCACATCAATTTCAAGAAAAATACGAACAACGTAAAAAACTTACTCAAATAATCAAGGCACATTGAACAATCTCTAAGGCACACGTTGCAAAGTCATGGACGTTCTGGAAGTTTGAAATCCAAACTAACCAAACTCACACACTGCCTAAGGGAAACTAATATAAACTCACTTTATCACAAATTATCAACGAAAACAATCACGAAGATCTATTTACCTTAGTTCGTTTTAGGGGGGTAAACTAACATAGTAACGGGGAATGGGTGACCAAACGGGGTAAATAATACATTCTTAGTGTGTAGTCTGTAATAGGTTGCCCAATACTTTATCATATTAAAGTACTTTTTAATACAACTTTAACGATAAATTTAGGCTTTGCTCTTACCCTTTAATTTAGGTAAATAGTGTGCAATTAATGTTGTAATCGCATTTAGTTCTAAGTTGTTAATCTTATATTCTTTTTTTTCCTTTAAAAAACACTCCACTGGGTATATATTGATCCATTAATATTGTAGAATTGTAGAGACGGATCTACGACTTGGAGGTCTTAGCTACATTATTTAAGTAAAGCGATTCAGTTGTTTAATTTTAGGTTACAATCGAGTTAATTATTATTTTTTCAATTTCTATAAACAAATCGATTAAACAATGCATGTTAGTAATATTTTCTTTTAGACTAATAAATAAGCAATTCATCGACAAGGTTGTTAGTTTTTGAAAACAAAAATGATGCATTATTGGTACACTTTCAAATACTGCCATTTATTAATATGAAGATTTGAGTTATTATTTTGAAGTTCTAAATAGTATTTGGAAAAGGTAGATAATTGTTATATTTTACTATAAATTTTTGAAGATTTTTTCTAAATTCCAATATTATTTTAAGTAAAAATTAAAATTATTATTATTCACCTTACTATTTTTGGACCTAAATAAAAGTTCTTATTTCAATTAATATTGTTGGGACAGAGGGAAGTTTTACTTATTTTACCCTCTGAGTCTATCCTTAGCTTGAAGTTGATGTTCCGAGAAGCAAACAAGACTTAATTAATATAATAAAACATTATAATAAGTGGATGGTTCTTAAAATTGAAGTTTAAGATATTTGAATAAAATTGTTATCAATGTAAAAATAAATAAAAAATTAGAAAAGGGCAGAAGTCGAGTTGTTGAGGAACTGAGAATAGGCAAATAGTATTTACCGGGGCAGAGGTCCACTTTGACAACAAGCACAACAAATGAAGTAAGTTCAAACTAGAACCCTAACTTTTAAAAAGAAATTAAATGGGTTTAACATTTTACGATGATTCGAAAGGAAATCAAATATGAAAATTATCTTAGCGTAGAGATTGGTTACTTATAATTTATCTTTGAGATAATAGTTAGATGTATTTTGGAGAGACACTATGTTTTAATTATTTTAATTATCAATTTTTTGTTTTATTGTTTGAAAAGAATTTATAAAAATCTACTAGAGGAAAATTGAATTAAATGTGAGTAAGAGATGTCACAGAAAATATTCTTTTATTCAAAAGAAATAAAAAAATTCAGAAACATTGTATTACTGCTGGTGGGGCACGAACCCTTCCAAATAATCAGAGTGGTGTGTGCTTTACCACTAGCCATCCACCTTAGTGTGATGTGGGTTCGCATGCAAAATTAAATAATTTGTTTTTTTTTAACAAAAATAATCTATCCCAATACGCATATAGGATCTACATAAAGCTGTGGTTCGTTTATAGAACTCCCATTAACACTGTAGCTCCGCCCATGATTGTATAGCTGGTGCACTAGTAATTGAAGAATCAGAGATAAGTTATTTACTTGATAGATTTAAAGAAAAAATATGATTTTGTTTTTAAATCTACGCTTAATTATATTTAAGAAAATTATATTGTTAATTAGTTGAGTAAATAAATTTTTTGTAAAGATATCATTGGTACGGGTTGGAAAAAGGAAAAATTACAAAGTTAATACATTTTTAATAAATAATTATGATTTTAGCACATACTTTTAATTTATTACCATTTATAGCAAATTATATTAAATATATATATGAATAAAAGGTGAATTATGTATGCGATATAATTGACTTAATTATTTTTTGCAAATATATTATATTTGTTGGTAAAAAATTTGACTGATTGTATATAAGTGTATTAAAATGTGTGATAAAATATTATCCATTGTTAAAACATGTATTATATGTGAATACTAAATTGTTTTTGTTATATGTATTAAACTTGTATAATAAATGATTAAAAGTGATCATGTGAAAAAAGGTTATTGTATAAATGTAAATATTTTTTTTATTATAGTTATTTACTGTAAGTTCACTTCGAAAAAAAAATTGGATTCTTAAGAGGTATTACATTGTATGTGCTAGGACAAAAAATGGGTTTTAGGAGGGATGGGGTGGGGATTAGATGGGGGAGTAATGTATTGATTCAACACATAATTTATAGAGTGTAGCAATGTTTTCAAAATGTTTGCTGGGGTGAGTCAAGGGGAGTTTCGAGCGGGGCATATAAAAAATGTCTGAGGGCGTAAATTAAAATATGCTAATTCATGAAAGAGAAGCCTAAAAGTTGAGGCACAAGCACTAAATATAACGTAAGTTTTGGGCGTAAAAATGTACGCCCGTGCGTTTTTATTTTTATTATTAAGGTAATGATAATTCTCAAATAATAATTATAATACTTTTGTTCTTCGTTGATTTATTATTACTATTTATATCAAAATAAAAATTCAAAATCATTTAAGGTTTGTTTTTGCTTTTTTATAGTAATACAACTAAAAAGTGAATAGCATGAGAAAGCCATGAATACCTCAGACTTACGCCCAGGGTATGAGGCTTACGCCTCGCGTCACATGGTATAAACAGGGGAGGACGACGTGTCGTTCAGGTTGTCACCGAACCACCGTCGATAAATAAATCATGGATACCTAGATGAATTTTTGGGATTGTATGGATATATATATATAGATATTAAACACCTAAATCACAAATGAATGAGATTGCCACGTGATAGTTGAGCTAAAAGTTACACAAACTTCTAGGGTCCGAATGCCCTGGTGGGGATGTTATTTTTTATATTTTTGTCGTTTCAGTTGTTTTTTTCAATTAAATGGTTAGACTTGTATTTTCCGAAACTCTCAAAAGAAAATCTATATCGTCATTGGGTATAAGATATCTAGCCGTTTAATGCAAAATGGAATAATAAAAAAAGATTAATGTACAAAAATATGACTACATAAGGGGGTCGGAACTGGAGAACAGTTGGGAACTGTAACGGAAAACACAGGGGGGTATAAAAGGAAAGCAGTGAGGGAAAGTCCACTAAGTCAACCACATCCATCCAACCAACACAACGTCATCGCCCATCACACCTCTCCTCCTTCCAAAACTCACCCCTCCTAAGACCAGCTATAATCCTTTCCCAGTTAACATACTCACTTCATCCCTTTAAAATTTTCCCCCCCCCCATCTTCTCACCCCCCCCCCATCACGGAACTCAGCATCCCCCGCACCCCCTTCTCACTAGTTCACCATTGACTCCGGGAAAATTGTATAAAATAGAAACTAATAAACTAAATAAAGTGAATAGCTAGGGTTTGAATTTAATGTGCTCCATAGACAAACAATGACAAAAATTTGCCAGGCGTCTCTCTCCCCGAAGTCTCGGTGCCGCCACTTCCCCATCCGGCGGGACTCTCTCGCTTTATACACAGAAGGTTCATTTATGTTTTTTAGGGTGTTGTATAAAGCGAGAGAAAATTGTATATACACATGCAAAAATGTTATCTTCGTGTTATACTTAATTTATAGATTTACAAACATTTACTTCAAAGTATTGCAGAGAAAAAAGGCCAAAGAACTGTACAAATGCGGAATTATACAATTGCAGTGAAATACAAATTTTTCTAGCTTATACAACAGAATGTATATATTGTTTCTATTTTGTTAAAGCGAGGAAAAAAATATATCGTCGTGCTATACACTTATAATTATGCAATATACATCATGTTAATCGATCAACTGCTATGCCAAGCTAATTATACACTGCAGCGAATAGGCCAGCGAATATACAATTTAGGCCGCGAATTATACACTTTTATATGTATAGGCATATACAGTTTTTATGTTTGCTATGGAGCGCAATTATGCAAAGTGTGCTATCTTATTTTTACAAATATTTGATTTTTTTGTTTGCCATATGTGAAAGTTGCCCTTTTTTAATCAATGCACCGTATAAAAAGGAGATAGTACTGAATATAAGTCGAAATTGGTAAACTCATGATTTTTCTAACTTTATACTTAGAGAATCAATGAATGCAAATAAAACTTATAGGATTCATTAATACATAGGATAAAATTATTTTTCTCATTAAATTAAAATATTTTTAAATTACTATACTTTATAAACAAACGTGAACATGAAAATTAAATGCGAAATTTTACCTTGATTGTACACTTTGACGAAGTGAAGAAATTTATTTTGATGGTGTGATGTGGATCAATTTTATGATGACCAAAGACCTGAGTTGGTGAAGAATGGCCCATTATTCATACCTTAGAATTTAGTGGAACTGGAACTATGTTAACCCTCACAATTTTCATGCCTCTTCCAACGTCTTATCCCTTGGGACCATTGCCTATTACAAGAGAGTTAAATAGAGGGGTTGAAAGAAATTAAAGAAATTAAATAGAAACGAGTTAGGTGATGACCAATCAAGTTTACGTTATGTTTCAATGGATGGACTCAAACAAACTCAAATAGATGTATCATGATTCGTTCAATTTATTTGATTGAATTATCAAAGTTTATAATTATATTTAACTTTTATAACTATAATTTAAATTTCAAGGAAAAATATTTAACATTTATATATTTTGACACCGATATACATTACAGAATAAACTAAACAGAACTAAATTCAATAACAATTTTAATTGAAAAGAGAAACCCCCTTCGTATTCTCGCTTCATTTTACAAAAACCTCTTGTTCTTCCTTTTGGTTCAACTATGTTTTCTGCTTTCATTTGCTCAAAGAACAAACTAAACTGGAGGAACCTTTTAGGCAACGTTGGCCATAGATTTTTCAAATAATATTTGAAAAAAAGAATGATAAATAGTGTGTCTATAATTTGTCATATTGATAAATATTTTTGCGAAATTTAAATTTCAAAACTAGTTTTTTCTAGTATTTGGAATCAAATCACATTATTTGAGATATATGAAAATTGAAATTGTAGACCAAATTTTATTTTTACACAACACCCCCTCATAATAGTATTTGCATTGTATTTACCATAATTTTTACGTGAAATTAAGATATAATGAAATATTTAATGAATATGAATGATGAGATGGTTGATGATGAAAATGATGAAATTAGTTCAGGTTACAAAGTCATATGTTTTGTCTATTTCATGATGTATGAATATTATTTGTTGCACTCACTCCAAACTATCCATTGCTATGGGCACAACAAAACTTGTTGTTTGTTGCAACAAAGATCCAATTGACATGTTAAACAAACTTATAGTTAGTTTGATAATTTGGATAACGTCTGAGTATAAATTATAGTTTTCTAAGAAAGTGAAATATATTTGGCATATGCTATGGTTAAAAGATGATCAAATTTCACCCAAAAAATTATTTATCAGAATATTTAAAAATTATGATCAAATGCTGTTAGTGTCAATATTATGCATTCATATATATTAGTATAAGTAGAAAGCTTCCTAACTTAAAAGTTGAATACCATTTTGCCTTATTGTATTCAAATAAATTAAATATTAATATATAATTAATTTAATATTAAATAATCATAGGTAAAACATGCATACTTAGACCAATGGTTTAATTATAATTATTTACATACTAAGTATAAGTATATTATATTTACTAATACTAAAAATAAGAGGTTGTAAGTCAATTTTTGAAAGACAAACAAATTTTATAGAAAATGGTTAGAATTTTCAAGGAAATTATAGAATACTTTTTTTTTTAAAATAAAATTATTCTATCGTTCTTATAATTAGTTTGATTAAATTTAAATTTGTTATACTCTCTCTTTAGTGTATATTAAATGTATTGAATTTATTACTAAAAAACAATCCACTTTCCTCTATCACATGCTAAGATCACTAACTTCTGAAAATTGACTTAAAACAAACTCTTCACTTTTCATCTATCCCAATTAATATTTACCGTATATATATATAGATATAATATATATATAAAATAGATACTATAAAAAAAATATATAATACATGAAAAGATTTCTTTACAAACTTGTCTCGTGTTGATATGAATCAGTAGCAATTTTCAGGTAATCTTTTTTCTTTTCTTTTGAAATATTAATATTTGGTGATCCCAATAGAATGAATTTTGTATCACAATTTTATCTTACCATTTTATATTGTTTTTTTTTGTTATAGGGAGAAAAAAAAAACTCTACATCTTGTGTATTCTTGTTTTATTATATATATGTTATAATAAAGTCTAAGAAGATAGAAGGTTGTATTTATTCTTATCTGTTTATTTTTTGTATTCTTTAACATCTATACTTCTTTAGATAATCTTCTATGAAATTATAAAATGTTATAAGTTATTTTTAGTAGTGCTGAAGTACGTAAATTTATGACATTTACATCGTTTTAAATGTACTTTTATAAGATTTATGACTTTTTATCTTTCCTTACTAATACAGTTTCTTAAATACTAGCTACATGTGTGTACGTACTAATATAAAGATAATGAGAGATTATTAAGGATAGTCATATAGATAGATTCATATTCTTGATGGCTATAGCTATATCTTATTTTTTTCATATTCTGCTGATTGGTCAATGTACTATTCGATATTATGAATTTGAGTTGAAATGAATAAAAATAAATTGTTAAAACATACAAATTTCTTAATTTCAACATTTTCTATATAATATTTAAACTTGATAATAATTATATGGACAAAGGTTGCAATGCACGTTGCACGTTCCGGAAACTAGTTTTTAAAAACAATCAAAAAATAATTAACAGTCAAACAGAAAAAAAACAAAAATCAGAATAGTTTACTGATAAAGATTTCTTTAAAGTTGCAGAATATATTTCAGAATTAAAAATGCCTAAAATAGGTTCTGCATTTCAATTTTTAAAAGAATTGCATCCTCGTAACTATATTATTATATTTTTTCGATCAAGCTCAATATGAATCTGAAATTATTTACGAATTAGAAATTATTTTACTTAAATTTTAGGAGGCAGCTTTTCCACCAAACTAATACTCCCCCCCCGCTTCCCCGAACATACTCAGACAACTACGTCCTATCCCATACAACGCCCCCCACTCTTGCTTCTGCTAACATCACCAAACATCACAAACCACCCACGCTTACTATACCTCTCCTAAACCGCATCACAGAACCGAACTCCTCTTCGCTCATCCCCTACACCAAACTGACCCTCTCATTCAAATGTCATTTTTTTTGTTCTAGCCCTCCACGGTTCCTTCCATCCCCCGCTCCCCGCTCTTTACTCCATCCCCGGTTAACATGTATCCACCCCAACGAGCACCCCCAACTAACAAACCGCCCATCCCAACACGAAACTTCCAAATCAAACCATCAACCAGCACAAAAGCAATGACCAGACAAAACTACCTTTAGGAAAAACTACACTGCACCATCCCAACCACGGAGTGCCACAAAAAACCGGAAACTCCAAGCACAAACAGCACAACCAGAATTCCCCCCAGCCCGACCGCCCCACCCCAAGCCATGCAATGAAACTCCACAAGCAACTTCACCATCACACCAATGCACACCTCAACTATGCCGCAAAAAGCCCGACAACCGAAACCACCAGTCAACTGCGCACCAAATCCCCAGCCTCTCTCACGCCCCCCGCACCCCCCCAACAACAACATAAACCCCGCCGTAACACACACAACAACAACACAGAACACACGCACAAGCCCGCCAACCTCCCTCCTAATACACCACCATACTCTTGCCAAAGATGCCTAGCTCCCCCGACCCGCCCCCTGCCGCACCTTATAAATCCTACCATACAACTGACCCATCCCCAAACCCTACCCACACCCCCCCAAACACTGCCAGCCACCTACAAAGCCACCCAAAGACCCAAATAAAAACTTTTACAAAACGTGCGAAACCCCACCAACAATCGCAAGCAACACCTACCCAACTCAATACCCCTTAAACACTGCAACACCCCGTAACCAAACTCCACATAAATCCATCCCACAACTAACCCCGCTTACTGATATGTCTCTAAGCCCCATTCAGGATCCGACTCACCACCGGATAACACAAACCATCGCCTTCCCATCACCCCGCACTATTACATATTAGCCCTATGACCCCACAGCTAAGCCCACCCACCGTCAGGACAACCCCATGCCGTCTCTGGCAGATGCATCCACACAATCCGGCATATACCATAAACATGCAGTATCAAAAGAAACTCCCAAACTCCGAAACTCGTCAATCTACCCAATCCCACCCTTCAAGCACTCGACCATGCCAAATCACCTACAACCCTCCACGTACCAATACCCACCCCCTACATCATCTACCCTACCCACACCACCAAAGTCCAACAACGCAACGCATTCCCCCTCCCCCTCACACTTCCACCACAGCTACAATCTGACCGCCCCACAACCCCAACCAACACCACAACTCATCAACCCACACGCCACCAATTCACCAACGATCTACCTACCAGACGACCCCAACAACATTACAAACACTACCACAGCTCAATCAACCGTGTAATCAAATCACTCCATCCTGCCATCACCACTTACCATCATCCGCTATCCTCACACCAACCTCAAACCCATCCACCACCCCCCTAGAGTTCTTTTGACGCCCTTCCGCCCCCATGCCAATCCTACTCAAAAACTACACAAGCCCGACGCCCTAAACCCAAAACCGCCCCCCATCTTACTCTCACCCCCCCCGACCGAACCCCTCTACACCCCACACTACTGCATCCCCCACCATCTCCGGCAAAACAGCCCGCCCCCTCTCCATTTCTACATTAAAAAACCAGCACTACCATCAACTACTACCCACCCCAATACACCCTCCTCTCCTAACCCTTATCCGCCGCACACCACCCCAACATAACCACAAACACGTGACACGCTCCTAACAAAACCACAACAAATCCACCCTTCACCCCAATCACAATTTTGCCCAATCTACCCCACAATTCCCACACAATACCCACCTATTAATCCTTATGAGCCCAAACGCCCACCATGCTACCCCGCACTCAATTAACACCAACCTGACAACCTAACAACACACCAACGACGCGCGCCACCTTTCATGGATCATCTCACCCCCCGAAACCGCCAAAAACACCCCTCCCCCCGCACATCCCCACCCACAATAGCAAAACACCTACAACCCCAACCATTTACGCCCCATAGAACGCCACTCTCTCACACCCACCAATCCAACTCTCCCTTACATTACCCCCCCCACTAATCGCCCCCTCACACGCACAACAACCCCGACACCCAAAACCCAATCTAACCGCAATACCGTTAGCCTAGCTCCCCAATGGACACCATTAAGCCAGCCCAAACAAGCTTCACCGACACCCCGACAGCTTTACCACTACCACAACATAATTATCCACTACGATATCCACTCTCCCCAACAGCAAGAACAAAACATACCCAACTAAAGAAACCCCCGCAAAAAATCTCCACCCCACACCACTAAGCCTAAGTCCCTATCAAAACTTCCTAAACTATTGCCCCACACCACTCACCCCCATCAACCCACCAACATCCTGTTCCATATCTAAACACCCCCACCTCCCAACACAACCCCACATAATCACACCTACCCGATTCCCCATACCCCAACAAACCATCCCCCTAAACCCACTCAATCACCCCCTCAAACCCTCCATTCACCCCCCCACCCCCACTCAGCTTAGACCCCTCCATACCCCCTTTCAAACCGCCTAAAACCTCTACCAATCCAGCTCCCTCCCAAAGCTGCAGTAGTTAAAACCCGCACCATGGTTTCTCAGGCAACCAACACCCACAAGTTCACATCCGGACCCACCCCCCCCCAATCCCACAATAAACTAAATAACGCCCCCGACCAACTCTCCCCAAACATCCCACTCTACCTCTACACAAAAACACCAATACTCGACAACCTGCCCGCACGCTCCCGAACTAATCACCCCACAATCAGATTCCGACCCCCCCCACCCATTACTAAACCATCCAATCCACCCCCTTTCTCTAACACAAATAGCCTCCCCACAAAATCGTCCTCCCTCCCTCCTCACTCTCCACCCCTTCTCTCTATAGACCAGGCCTACACACGCCCCCACTCCAAAATACGTCAAGCATATCCCCATAATCCACCCCATAACTCATACCACACACCCAACCCGCCTCTCCTCTGTCTCCAACAATTCTCCATCGCCCCCCTTTTCCTCCTCATGGGGGTTTTCATGAGGTGTTTCTGTGGAAAACCGCCGCACACTCCAAACACCACTCCAAACACCCTTCTAATTTAGTTGTAGTAATATTATTATATATAGATATATATATATATATATTATATTATAATATGAGATATATATAATATATGATATATATATTATATATATATATATAATATATATATATATATAACCAGTATATATATATATTGAGAAAATGAAATGGCACATTTTATTTATCAAAAGTGAGAGTTGACCATTTTCCTTTTTTCAGATTAATAATACAGGCAGAGGCAGATTTCTCATAGTCAAGAATAGAAGCAGAGTCACATCTAGGTCCTGAAAGCTCCTTGACTTAGAAGATAGTGATGATTCTTGTATATAATCAGAATATCTTTTTTGGTGTATTTTCAGATGTTGTGTACCTAGGAGTAGGGAGTGTCTACCTTTGTGAAGCACTCCCATTTTTCAGCATCCATCTCATTCCAACATCCTTAATTAACTCCGACATCTTTGGCTTAAGTTGGAATAAAGTGGGTCAAGAAGTGCAACTTGACCATCTCTTCACGTTCAATCCCATCAAAGTTGTTCTTCATAATCTTTGTCCACCATAAGGTTCAGGCTTTTCTCTACATGGAAGTTTCTTACCCAATCAAGATAACACCTGTCTGGTTCGCCCTGTCCAAACTCCACAGCCTCTGACCTGCTAATTAGCCTCAAGGAAGCAAGATACCAAAACAAGCACATCAGCTTTTTCAGACGATTGACCCGTTGAAAGATATTCTGGAGCAATGTGACCAACTGTGCCCCTCACAGCAGTCGTTACATGAGAATCCCGGTGATCTAAGAGCTTTGCTAACCCAAAATCTCCAACAACTGCTTCAAATTCCTCATCCAACAGAATGTTGGCTGCTTTCACATCACGATGGATAATTTTGGGGTCACATTGTTCATGCAAATATACTAGCCCTCTTGCTGTACCTACTGCTATTCCTTTCCGCCTTGACCAGTCCAAAACTGGCCTGCCATGGATATGATCTGCAAATTTAGCAACCACAAAAGACATGGTTAATACAAGGCAATATTCGCCTGCATCACTGTGATGGCCGACCATATACTTCAAGAAAAAGAAATATGATAAGGGACACAAAATAGGATGGGTGGGTCAAACATTAAAAGCTTGTACTAAAAATAAAGGATAGTATCATTTATAGTGGTGGCAAATGGGTGCATTGGACCGATTTGGGTGGATTGAGTTAAAATAGATACCAAGTTGCTTGAGCAGTGGGTTGAAGCTTGGAACCTTTTCATATACTGGATCTTGTGCTAGTAGTTACTGGCTGTCTTCAAAGCAGGCCCAAACACGTCTCTCATTGAAATAGAAGAATTTGTGAACTAACCTGCTGAAAGGCTTGATATCTATTATTGAAGTAACATAATTCATTCTATTGAAGCATAACGTAAAAATCTCGGGATGCATATGTTCTTTTCAGGGTTAAAGGAAGATAGACTGGAATCCATCTCATAAATATGGGTAAAATATGGACTACATGAATGTTTCAAACCCACTTTAATCTCCTTAAGCCATAAATTATGACAAGTCTCATAATGCTTTTTAGAAGCAAATTGTTGTATAAGATGAATAAACTTCTTTCTTTTTTCAAAAACTTTATCATGTGCAATGGTGAAGTTTTGATGTCAATTTACTTTCTTCCTTCAATACTCCAAATTGCATAAAACTGAGAGAATGAGAAGAGGATAACCTCTCTAAAATTAACAAGTTTTAACTTGGATAGAGAGAGCAAATATTATCAAGTCCTAGCTTAAGGGAAAAGAATCCAATTTATGTTTGTTGGTATTCAAGCCCTAGTGACACTGATATCGGAGAAAGGAAACTGATTTACACTTTACAGTGTATGGGATTAAAGATCAGCTAAGCTCATCTATCTTTAAGAAGTCCCACATAGGTTGAAGGAATGGGTTCTGGTCTTTGAGCAATACTTACCTCATGAGCTAACTTTTTAAGTTTGAATTAGATCCAATGTCCATTTCTTCACAAGATTCGTTCTTGTAAAGATAATACGTTAGTCTGTTACGCCTCACTTTCTGTAATAGAAAATTGTGCAGCTTTAAGAGAGTATGTTCTAGTGAACTCATAATGAGTTAGAGAGGTGTGACCAGGCACCTAAAAATGTAAAAGAAAGGTAACCAGAGATGCAATTAGTTAACAGACACCTTCCTAAAAGGTCGAACTTCACAAAACATATACGTTGGAGGAATGATCTGAAGCTAGGAGGCATAGCAATTGTTACTAACAAAACATGCAGGGCAAAGAGGCTGACCTTTTAATCGTGCTGCTACACTTCCATTTGGCATATAGGGGTAAACAAGAAGCCGTTCACTTTCAGTTGAACAAAAACCCCAAAGACGGAGAAGATTTCGATGGACAGCCAAACTAATCAACTCAACTTCTGTCTGAAATTGGATTTCACCACCAACAGCATTGTAGTCCTTTAATCTTTTGACAGCCACGACAGTTCCATTATTTAAGCGGCCCTTGTACACAACTCCAAATCCTCCGCTACCCAAAATGTTTTTTGAGCTGAAATGATCAGTTGCAGTTCGCAATTCCTTAAAGACATACCTTTTCAAGTGACCCAAGCATACCTCTGGATCATATTGTTCTGCATTTGAGATATCATTGCTCAGATACAGCAGTAGAAATAGCAGGTGACAGACAGACAGACAAAAAATACTAATGCTCAAGGAAAGGGATGAGAAAGAATGAGTAGTGACAAGTCCCCAAAATTTGTTCACAATATGCATACGAAGCAACCACCCTATAAGTTTATCAGGGAAACGGAGCAAATAACAATTGATTCACACTTCACCTGACAAGGTTGGTCAGGATATGAATTAAGCTGGTCTAAAGCAGGGATGTTATCTTGTCCAGGATCTGGATTATAGCATTTTAATCAACATATTCTCGGTGTAGATGTAGAACTGCTGTTAATTATCTACTACTTCCTAATTTTGGTCCTTCATAATACTAAACTACTAGATTTACAATCACATGTCAATGTAAACCTTTTCTCTGTCAGATTAACTGAAATATGTATATTAAGAAGCTAAGATAACCAATTAAACAACAAGCCACCAAACTCTGAAACACACCCTTACTTGAAAAAAATAATCAAATAATGACAAATCTACGGAGTTTAATACATTCGAGAAGATATGTAATATTCCAAATGAATCAGAAATAGAAAAACTAAAAAGCAAAGAAATTGAATTATCTTAAATGGATAAAAAGCAAAAGAAAATCAGCTAACCATTGACATCAAAGAAGATCTGCTGATTATGTCGGTAGCGCCACCAAAGAACCAGTGATATGACTACTATAACCAAGAAAGCAGCACCAAAACTTGCTCCAAAAGCAACAGCCGCATGATGGTTTTTACTTCCTGCTCTTTGATCTATGAAATTGAAGAAAACAGACAATTCAAGTTCAATAGAGATAGCAGAACCGCCTGTGTCTTTTATTGTTTTCCACTTTTAAATGAATGGAACAGAAGGTGAATGAAAGTGAGTGATGTTATGCAGACCTTCTAAACTATCTGGCGGGAAGGACAGCGGTTCTGGATAGACTGCTGAACAATTGTTCCCAGAACTTTGGCCACAAATCAAAGGATTTCCAACAACTCTGAAAATCATGATGAGAAACTTAAATTCAATATAATAAGGTTTAGTGATCTATCAAATATCTTCCTATAAAAGATATCAAAAATAAATACTTCCCATTATCCTAGAAGCACTATAGTAACTAAATAATTATTGTTAATGAAAAGTATATACACAGAGGCATGAACAAGTCAATTTCAATAATTTTGAGTATTACTTCTTCAACCGCAGAAATTATGTATTGAAAGAAGAAAAGGTTACTCACTTGAAAGCTCTTGCAGATATTTTGGGCAATGGACCACTTAGATTATTAAAAGAAACATCCCTACAATCAAGATCAGCTAAATCAGTAAAATGTACGAGGAAGAAATAAAACATTATAGTAATTTAGACTGGTCTTTCAAGGATAAGCATAACAAATTTCGAGGGTATGGAGACGTACACGAGAGCGAGGCCTCCAATGTTTGAGAGAGATTGAGGAATGGTTCCTGTGAGGCTATTGTTGTTTAATCGTCTGTCTTGCTCAACAGCGAAGATACATGATAAGATTCAAGTTCAGTTTGATAAGAAACAGTGAAAACAAGAAAAATTTCCTGAACTCACAAATAATTCAAATTATTGAGATCTCCGAAAGAAGCAGGTATTTCCCCATCAAACTTGTTGTTGGAGAGATCAAGTGTCTGAAGACTTTCTAAATTACCAACCACATCAGGAATATAACCATAAATAGCATTATTTTGCAGCAATCTACATGAAATTGGGAATAGTATTATTTAGCTAAACATATAATCAAATGTAGTAAGAGAAACATACAGTGAAGAACTTACATAGATTCCAATTTAGTGAGGTTTCCAATTCCAGGTGACAAGGTTCCAGATAAACTTTGACTAGGTAGTCCACTGATGAAGGTAAATAAAGAGTTTACTTTAGGTCTAGAGATTATCTAGAGTGAAAATAACTGAAGCTCAACTACTTACAGAGAAGAAACATAACCATCATTTGAACATGTAACCATTCTCCAACTGCAAGGGTCAACAGAAGTGACATCCCAATTCTCAAGAACATTGTAAGGATCATGTAAGGCCTTCTTAATTTCAATCAAAGCAACAACTGCATATAATTATGTACAGATAAAGATGATTTTCATCCCTTAAGAGAGAAAGGAAATGTAGGGAAGATGTTTACCTTCATAGTTGATACCAGTAGGGGAAAGAGAAGCATAACAACTCTCCATCAATGTTAAAACCACATACAAGAATACACACCACTTTCTCTCCATTCTCTACTTTTCTACAATTTATCTTGTCAGAAATTGGATTACTTGCCTAACAAAACCTCCCCATAAAACATTAAGACAACAAGAATACACTCTTTACATCAAAACCCACTTCTTCATCCGTAAAGGGTCACTCTCAGAAACAATTTGCTTAAAAAAAAAAAGATAGTTGCTGTTTTCACTCAATATTAACAACCACAAATCCTGCTTTTTTCAACTTCCAATATTTTTTCCTAACACCAAAGATGCTATCTTTACACAATTATGAGAAATGGGCATCCATCTATTATTAGTTATTAGAATGAATGAATAAAAAGAGAATCTTCTTGATAAAGAAAAGAGACTAAGGTGGTAACCTTGAGATCTGATAATATTGGAATATGAACTAATCCCAACAAATTCTATGTTTGAGCTATTTTTCTCCTTCAATGAAACTCTCCACCATATCCTTTCAAGATCAACATCCTCTCCTTCTACTATTTTTATTTTTAAGTAATATATACCACAAAGATACAAACACAACATAAAAAGCCAAAACATAGGCCAAAAACTCACACATACAGAGATGTGGTCAGATTTTTTTAAAAAAAGAATCCTTTATTTATTATATGTGTATGTGAAAAGAAACAAATAAGCAATTGGGTTTTACAAAGTTAACTTTTTATTGAGTGATTGGACTGCATTGGATTGATGAGAATTGAGAAAGAAGAAGAGAATATCAAAAAGGAAAAAATTGTGTACTGCTCCAGTAAAAAAGCTTTTTAGCAGGTCACGTGCTTGTCTTGTCTTAGTCATTGTTGGCTTTTGGACTTCTTCTCCTTCTTTTTCAACATTTTTTAAATTATTTTCTTCTGTTAAAGTTTTTTTTTCAGACATACCCCACATTGCTAGCTTGCACCACATTTGTTTTCTATATGCAAAATTCTTACCCTTTACCCAAGTTCAACTATTTTCATTTAAAAGTAGGTAAAGGTTTGAATATTTTATTAACCTTACGTATAATTATTTGATAATATTTATATTGTTGATATATATATTGCATTATTAAAAATATTTTATCTAAGTTGAATATTTATTCGAAATAAATTCTAAAAAATTATAAAGAATAACATTATTTCTTAAAGAATAGATTAAAAAGTTTCGAACGATAATACTCTCAAGTAAAGCATCATATTTATACAAAAACATAATTAACAAAATTCAAATCGTGGACATTCGACTCCTTTCTTATGTACCTCCATAAATCTTTTTTTTATTATAGTATGTGTATGTTATGAACGTGTTAGGATCAATATGGGCAAAACAGTCCAACAACAAATTAAGAGACTATGTTTAGGATCCGGATTGATAAATACGACTTGAAAGAGCAAATTGGACTTATGCAACCTGTTGAGAAAATTATGTAAGTCCTCTCATTCCCTTTCTATTCTATGAGTTCTACTTCTCACCCTTTTCTTCTACTTATGTTTTTTAATTTCCATTTAATTCTTCAATTTTTTTGTAATTTCAATTACGAGTTACTGAAATAGACTTATCGATTATTTAAATTTGAATGAATTGGTCTTGTTATTAGGTTTGTAGCATTGGTGCTTTCATTGCTTGTACTCCATGGTTGAAGGCTACCTCAAAATTTCTTGCCATACCCCAGCTGCAACTGTGTTGGATCGCTTCAGCGGTGTTTCCGACCCAACCGTATGGATTTATCAGGCAGAGCGCTACTTCAATTTTAATGGCTTTTCTAAGGATATGTGGTTTTCTCTTCCTTACCTGTATTTTGACAGGGAAGACCTCGCCTGGTTTAATTGGTTGTATCGCAATAAGCAATTTTATTACCGGAAGCATTTCACTAATAAATTGTCATGCCATTACCTCCAGCAAGTTGTTATAGAACTTGAATTGCCTTCCTTAACTGATCTATTGCTGTGAATGTAAATTTATGTATGCATCGTCACCTGGATAACATTCAAACTACTTTGTTGACTTGCTCCCAAAAGTCTTTTGACGCTCAAGCACAAGTGTGAGATACAGGAGGTCGTTGAACATGATATTGTTTCTGCTTTGGACAAGGACAACTCCAACCCTATAGAGAATTCAGAGGTCGCTCATACAATGTTACCATGTCATGTGGCCAATTCGATGGTACTTTCGCAACGGTTAAATTTAAGAGGTAGTTCTTCAAACCTCTATGAGTTCTTCTTCTCATCCCTTTCTTTTATTTATGTTTTTCAATTGCCATTTAATTTTTAAATTTCTTTTTAATTTTAATTACAAATTAGTGAAATAGACTTATCGATTGTTTGAATTTGATTTGGATTGATCTTGTTATTGTGTTTGTTACATCGTATCATGTATATATCATGAGCCTAAAATTGTTAATATCATAATGGATTTTCTTCATTGTCTCAGAATAGTCATTCCCCTATTGCTTAAGACTTCATATCACCCCCCGGTCTCAAACGTTATTTGGGGGATTTGTAACCATTGTTGTTTGTTGTTAATGTGTAGTAGTATTCCAGTTACAAAGAATTAATGGCAGTGATGAACCATACATTAGTGTGAGCCTTGAATTGCACATTTCGAAACTGGATATTTCTAAACCAATTTTTGATACATACATATAATTTCATTGCCTATTTTGTGAGCACTTGTGAACCATAAATATCTACAATAATAATAAGACGATCTCCCTCATTCCTAACAAATCAAGAAAAACAGACCCCGTTGCTTAACATATTTTTCAAAAAGATAGTGTGACGGGTTGTTATCGCAAGATTACAGTTCACAACTTTAATTGAAGAAAGACAATCAGTCACCAAAATATTTTTAACAGTAACTAATAGCTTAATTACCGCGATGTTTTGCAAAGCAAGTGTTTCTCTATAATGTCTCTAAAGTCTATATCACGTTAAATTAATGATAATTAATTAATATCAGTAAGAACTAACGCTCTTCTTTAATATGCATATTATTACCGATAGAACAATACATTTTTGTTTTATAGTGTATTTTTGGGCATCTGTGTAGTTCAACAAAGTTCATCTCGTAATATGCTCAAAAGAAGAAGGAAGAAATAGGAGCAATTTCGTCAACTTTGCTATAAGAATTGTAATTGTCTTTAACACTAATATTCTGAATTGAGTGCAATACGTACAAAATATTTTACCGTAAGATAAAAGAGTCCAAAATATATACTCATTGCTCAGCAAGAAAGCAATATGTTTTGATTCTTGTTAACAAACTTCACCATGATTTCTATTAAGTAATCAACATATGATATTGTAGTAGTGCTATCAAGTGTGACACAACCCACAAGCACTTTTTTTCAAAAAGCATATGAAGAATTGTGTAGAAATTGGACAAAAGCGGAGATTAAGTTTTTATCATCCTTGCTCCGCTTTTTTAACAGAGTTTAAAAGGATGTCCCCAAACTAAAAAACAAGAATTGCAATAATAATATGAATCATTATGATTACAATAAGATTAAGTTACATGAAGATAAGAGGAACAAAACTTTGAGAATTAAATACTTTTAGTCATAAACTTAATTAATGTATGGTGAATTCAACTCCCCTATCATGAAAAAAATCCTACAATAGTTTAGAAATGGGGTTTTATTTATTAAAGACAGTCCTTTTGAATTCAACAAAATAATCAGTGTGTCATATTTAATTTGACCTCTTATTTACTCTTTTTTGATAATGGTGTATAATGTGCTCTCTTTATTCAGGAAATATAGCTTGCCACATTTGTCCATCCTTAAAAAAGTTTAAATTATTAGGTTTTAAATTAAACTAAATTTGAACTAATCATCATCTTACAAACAAGTGAAAAAATTAAAAAATCTATTTTTATTAAATTTTTCCTAAAATCATCATTTAAATACAAATCTATTACTGAGAGCACCTATAAAATCTTATAGACATAATTTAATGATCATTAATAAGAAGTAAGA
Organism: Solanum habrochaites; assembly: GCA_027704765.1. Lineage (NCBI taxonomy): Eukaryota > Viridiplantae > Streptophyta > Magnoliopsida > Solanales > Solanaceae > Solanum > Solanum habrochaites. The sequence continues at coordinate 129,559 of JAKWJA010002145.1, forward strand.
TAGAATTCATTTAATTGATAAAAATGAGATTAAAGTAGAAACAGATTACGTTAGTTTAAAAAAACACTACAAAGGTTCTTCAAAAGAATCAATGAAACATAACATGTCAAAAGTATACAAATAATATTTTATCATATTTTGACCCAAAGTAAAATAGACCATTTTGGAATTAAACTATTAATAGAATAGATTTTTATAGGACTATATATTAATGTCAAACTATTTTTGGCTTAAATTATTAATAAATGATTTTTTATTCAATTTTAAAATAATTTAAAGTCGTTTTTAATGTTTTTTCTCTCGGAAAAAATGGTATGATGGTCTCTTTGTTGACAAATAATATAAATAATAAATTTATTAATTAATTATTATTTGTATTTTTTATTTTATTAAATTTAAAAACCTATAATTTAAAATTCATCTTTAAAAATATTATATAAAGATAAATTTTTAAAATTGGAATCATATATTTTTGAAATTTTAAAATTAAGAATGATAAATTTTTAAGTAAATTTAAATTCTTTATTTAAATAAAAGGTGAACATAAAATTTGAGTGACTAACTAAATAATACCATGTTAATATTTTTTTCCTGAAAATAATCTTCTGTCTGATCACAATTAGAATTTGAACTATTTATTTTTAGTGTTAAAACTTCTCTCATTGCATTCCAACATATGACAAAATCCTTAACCTTAAGATTACAATAAATATAAAATTACGTAAAAGTAAAACATAAAAAAACTTATAATTTATTTTTTCAAACTCCCTATTAGGAGGTTTTTCAATTTAAAGGAAGTGACGTATTGAATAGATCATTCTCTGATTAATCGACAGTTGGGCTATGGGGTGGCGTCGACTGACTAACGAATCGTAGGTCGAGGTCTTGTAGGCCATGGTCTGGTCTGAATGTCGAGTTTTGTAAGTTAGTAATACTTATGTTATGTTCTTAGGTGGTTTTAATTAATTGTTAGGGGTGTCTAATAAGTGAGTTAAGAGACTATTAAAGAAGACCTGAAACTCCTTAACTTAACCCATTACCACCCCTATTCCCCAAACTCGAATCTCTCTTTCCTTCTCTCTATTTATTTTCTCTCTCTTTCTCTCTCTATTTCCCAGACTCCACTGAGACCAATTCAAGGGCATTAGGGCTGTGATGAAGTAACTTTCTCTCCATCAATCTTTCAAGTAGTGTTAACAGGGGCTTGAAACTCTCAGTCCTTGGGCTCTCTTTCCCCAAGAGGCTCTTTCAAATGATTTCAGAAGTTGTCAATATGGGATTCCTGGTCTTATCCGAATTAAACTTTCATTTTGAATGTTAGCTGTTCCTTCCTTTTATTATTAATATATAATTGATTGTTTATGGGTTTAATCGTTTGTAGTTTTTGTCATTGACTTGAGTTTGTGATGAATTGGATCTTTTACCCTCGTCCCTAGTTTATAAAAATTGAATCGTGTGATGATTAGGTTGTTAGAATTGATTGGTTAATTGCTTAATTCACTATAATTATGACGATCAGTAGTGATTATTGTATAAATTGTGTGATTAATTAAGTGTGAGATTCTGTCATGAAGGCTATGGAGGCTATTTGGTAAACATGTGATTCTCTACTACTTTAACTTCAATTATGATGATTGTATTGTGAGGTGTTTTTGTGCCATTGAAGTATTGAATGTGACTAGATTTTAGGGACTATATGATGTGTAGTAGATAATGCATGATATAATATGATGACTGGGAAGATCATGTGAGAGGCTATGTTATGCAAGTTTGAAAATGATTTTCTCTTTTTGCCTAGATAAAAGATGATAGTATGTTGATCTCACTATGAGGTTGTTGTGATGAAAGGAAGTTCTCACTCATGTCTAATGAACAAAATGATTATGCTATACAAGGGGGTTAGACTTATTACCTAATTAGCTAATTATTGTTAAAGAATTGACTTAATGACATTTCAAAATGAGGGGGGACTTTGTTTAGCCAACCGGGAGTGACTGACAATGAGAGGTGTTGACTCCCCCCATCGAAGGGAGATCACCAAGGTCTCGATGCGAGAGTCACTATAATGCGATTGTGCATAAGAGAGTCCAACATATGGTTTTTCCTAGTTCTTGAACTATGTTTTTCCCCCATAGGAAAACTAAGCTAGGTGGATCCACAAGAATTCTATGTTAATGTTTGGTCCACCTTGGTGCTAATTAAGCATGAGCAGTACTTATGATCTCTTTCCTTGTTTACTTGTTATCTGAGTTATGGACTTCACAGTTAGCATTCACTTGTATGCTTTGGTTTGGGGATGTAGTTGGGTAAAGGTCTTGCAAGTTATGAATGATCTGAACTCTTATACATGTATTGTTGTTAGGTGACATTATATTGGAGTTGCCGTTGGGTTATATGATCTTGATATCTAAACTATTCATGTGGTATGACCTTATTTGAATGATGTGTTCATCGTTGACTTGTTGAGCATTATTGGTTAATGATGGTCTTGTGTTGCATATGGTACTTGTCTTGACTGAATATGTGTCATTGGCTTTATGTGTTCTATTTGGTGCATTAAGGCTTTCAAAGGTTACTTTAGCATACTGGTCGAAAATAGATGTCTTTTCTCAGTAGTTTTCAGAGATTGTATGTGTAACGACGCCTCTAGGATCAGTTTTGGACATTAAAACTATTTTGATTTTTTCCAAATTTAAAAGGACAATTTAAAGACTATTCGATAGACTACAAAAACGTCGTGACTGTAAGTGAAACGTTCTATGTAAATAAATACTATAAATAAATAGGGTAATAGTGGAGTTTCACGGGGGTTAATAACTATTAAATTTTTAAAAAGAGAGGTAGAGGCGGAACCTCACATAAACAGACCAACGTCAGAGGGGAATGAAAGGTATAATCGACTGCTCTTGGAAAGATAGAAGGAGTCTCGTCCGACCTTAAGGTATGCTGTCAGAGTAAAGTTGGGGAATGGTTGTTCATTCTTATATTTCATATGAGAAGTTACTAATGAAATGGGAAAAGAATTGTAATCAAATATATATATATATATATATAGGTTGGGTATAACAATTGTGGTGTGTTAATGGTGAATTTTAATTATGTGGAGTCCTTGGTAGGATATGATTAGGAGGCCCTGACTTTGGGACCAGTAAGTTTTTTCTAAAAAATAAAGGTGGTTTTCTTTCATTGTAAATGAAAATTTCTGAAAGTCTCTGAATCCTAAATAATACTTCGAAGATGAATAAGAAGTCTTTTCTCTTCTCTCTACTTCTTCGTCTTCTAATTTGTATATAGTTTTTATAACACGTTCTCAGCACAATTTGTTCGATTTCTTAAAGAATAAATGAGAAGACGGGAAAAGTGCAAAAGAAAATCTGTCATAATTATGCAATAAGGTTCTTATATCTTCAAGGTATGATTTATCTTTACCTATAGATATAATTTATGTGACAACCTGAGTTATCAATTTGAGTACGTATTTACAGTTTTTTATACGGTTTAAATTAAACATTAACGGATGAGAAGATAATTCCTTAATTATTTTCATATTGAATAGCACAATTAGAGGAGATATGTGTTCAAACCTTATATGAGGTATGTGATCTATTAAGCTTTTTTATTAACTCTAATGTGATTATAAGAAATAAAATCTCATTCGTGTGTAAATGTATGAATGTACGATCAATTTAAGTGAATCAGTAAAAAAAAGACAAGATTAATTATTTGAAGGCTTGAGGTTGAGGCCCTCTTGTGGGAAGACGTAAGCTTAGTTTTTATCGCACAAAAGAATAAGACGCTTGATTTACGTCCAATTGCACCAAGAGTGTAGACATCAGATGTCTTGATGCTTTGTGATGAAGATGTTGGATTTCAAAGCCCTCATTGATTTATGCCTGAGACTTGGTTGTTTTTGAATCTCAATGGGCACCCATATGATGATGATTATGATGACTAAGGAAAGTAATGATGTTTTGATAAAATTAGTCATGAAATATATGCTCGTTTAAAAGTGCAGATCATTTCCCCAAGTGAGTCATACATAAATGTCTAAAAAAGACAATTTATTAATGATGCACATTAGATGAGATGAGGTACTAAGTATCAAAATTTGATGTACTTGGAATTGATTGTGTTTCCATTAATGAGAAATGAACGGCTTTTGATAAATGTAAAAACAGATCGCATTCTTTAAAGTGAATGAGTGATAAGCCCCCGGGATGCTAGACGTGAAATGTTTCTTGTAATGATTCTTAGCAAGGCAAGCTATTGTGAGACCGATCATAAAGCTGAAAGTTGAAATTGGACTTCTCTGCGTCTATAAACTATTAAATGAGGGTTTGTGGATCTAGTCATCCAGGCCTAGTGGACATTGTTAGACATTAATGGTCCTAATAAATTTTCTTCTTATATTGGGAGGGTATGGTCCCTCATGAGGCCTATCATTATTCGCAACTGATGTTTCAAAAATGTTGGCACAAATATAACATGTTTACAATGCACAATTTTCCTTCAGATTAGTTCATTTCAATGATGAAATCACGTCCCACCTAAGGGTACAGCAATTGGAGAAGAAAGAAGATCCCTAAAAATTGACTTTTGGAGTAATAAAATTAAAATTTAGTCAGTATAATAGTAATAGTAAATCGGAATTTACTAAAGGCAAAAGGCACACATGAGCGTTAGTAACTTGGAGTTTACGAGTACTAATATTTTATTAGTGCATGATAAGTTTGTCATCCCAAAGATATGCATACTGAGTAATGGACAATACATTGAAACTAGGATAGGTTCTTCACAAGAAGTCTTTGTTTTTGTTCTCATGACAAGTTGAATTGGATCAACTACTGTTGATATTACGTCTCTTATTTGAAAAGGTAGAAAGGTGAATGGGTCCGTTCACCTATCATTAACATGATAGAAAGGATCCGATTTAGGTTAAAATAATCACATGTGGCGTTTGTTGTCACCCTGTAAGTTTGAATTTACAAATTGTTTGTGCAAAAATAAATTGATTTAAGAGCACAATTTCATAATCTGTATCATACATTGATCTGTGAAAATGTGATGAAATAGACTGCAAGATGATGTAACTTAATGTCTCCATGTGAATCACATTGCTTATGGGACACAGAAAAGTTTCATGTGTTGATCTAAATACGATATTCCATACCAACATCAATGTATGAATCAAAATCAATAAGTTATTATCAATTTTTTCTGTACTATTGGTTGTATGGTCAGGGCCAAAAACAGTTTTATATCTGAATAATTTTGATGTGCAATATCAATGATTATGAATAACTAATGATGCACAAATATAGATTCTCCAAAGAATTGTGATAGATATGATTAGGTTGTCAACCATAAGGGGGAGATTAGAAGCACCACAAAAGGTTTAATACTCCTATGATCTCCCTTAAGGATCAAGTCTATGACATACATGAATCATGAAAAATAAATCCTGAAAAAGGGGGAGGAATCAAATAAGTAACATGATCATATACGTAAATACCATGTGCTCTAGAGAAGCCCTACGACATAACACTTTTATGAAACCTCATGAGAGGGTAGCTACCGGTAAAAATAAATGAAAGTGATGGAGTATATAGTCTCAATCAGTTTTTGTCGTATTGTGAATTGTATAAAATGAGATATGTTGACGATATCTTTAATACATAACGTGCAATATTGTAAAAGATTATGAGGATATGAATTAGACATGCTAGTAATGCATACTTGTAATAGAAATAATTATCAAGTGAAAAGTGGAATTATGGCATGTTGGTGAGCGTAAAGCTTATTTGACTTTGGTGACTTGCACTTCTGAGTCACTAGAATATATGCATGTATTTAATATTGAATGTTATCGACTTGACAAAAGAATATGAAAAGTCTGAAAGATTCAAAATCTAAAGAATTGCAAGTTTTTGGAGAACTGGTTTTCATAATTTGTTATAAGGATTAAATTGATTCAGAAATGCATGAAGCCAAACAATATTGTTATGCAAGTTGATACTAGAAATTGAAACTCTTGAAGAGTTTTCAAAAGGCATAGATTATTGCTTAAAAGGAAGGTTAAAGTAAGGAACTTGCATAAAAAAAAAAAAAGAAAAAAAAAAAAAAGGGGAAAAAGAAAAGAGGAAATCTTGATCTTGAAAGGAAAGATCATAAAAGTAGATAAAAGAAAACATATTTCGGAGAGGTTTTTCTACTTAAGAGCTTCCCAAGAATAGTGAAGTCAACATGCAAGATGTTGTTCAATACATTATTGTTGAGTTTATTTCACCAAGTCTGCCTAATCAGACTACAACTTTCAAGAAATGATGCACAAGCTTGGAAAACAAGATTCTAGCTCTAATTGATGTGTTCTCATAAGGGGGAGTTAATACGCGATGTACTCTTTTCTCCTCACAGCGAGGTTTTGGTCCCATTGGGTTTTCCTTGTACGAGTTTTTTATGATGCATCCGTAAATATGCTTATTGTGATATGTTTACTCTTTTTCCTTCACTAGATTTTTTTTCCCACTGGTTTTATCTAAGTAAGTTTTAACGCGGCACATAATCTACCCGTCACAATCCAGGGGGGAGTGTTATAAACAATTTGTGTTATAGTGAATGTCTATTATGTGGGTCCTTGATTAGGATATGATTAGGAATACTTACTTGGGACCAAGTAAGGTTTCCCTAAAAATAAAGGGTTTTCCTTCATTGTAAATAAGATTTCCTGAAGATCTCTGATCCTAAATATACTTCAAGATGTAATAACAAGTTCTTTTCTCTTCCCCTACTTTCTTCTTCTTCTATTTTATCTAGTTTTCCTAACATATATAAATTACGAACGAATGTGTTTTCTTTTTAGTATTATTTGAATCAACCTAATGCCATTATGGGCCACTAATGACCCCATCATTCGGATGGTGGGTAGTTTTTTTTTTTTTAATTTGAGTTTTTTTTAGATCGTATTTCGAAATAAAAGGATAGGGGACATGATTTTATTCGAACCATTAGGTAATCATGCCAATGGAAATTGGGCAGGTCGATAGAGATAATTGAAACCTTGGCAATGTTGCAGAATGGGTTTAAAGAAATGGTCACTTACATGCTTCTTTCACTGAGTGGGATTTGATTCTTATCTTATTATTTATCAAATTAAGATCTAGTTGTTTGCTATATGGAGATGTAGATTAGTATTAGATGGTATATTAAGAAGATTTACATTGAATTTTAAAGTGTTTTGGAGAGATTAAGGTTAAATTTTTGGCTTGAAATTTTTTTTTGCAAAAAAACAAATATGATAATTTTTGACATATAATTATATAAAGCATTTGGAGCTTGATTAAGAGGTATAAGTGGGTTTTCGGTCTATGCATAGACATCGATAATTTGAATGTCTAAACCAAACTCTCTTACTTATGATATGGCATACGGTTGATAGATTGGAAATGCCCGAACCTTTACGGAATGAAAGGAAAATCTTTGAAGATTCGGAGTTCGTGGTTCGGCATTTAAGTTAGTTAAGGGCTTTTTTCATACGGGTGGTTGAAGGAACTTTCTTCCTAATTACATTAGAAATGAAATAACAAAAGGGGTGTGTTTTTTTTTAAGGGCGAGAAGAGGGGAGTCTCGTAGTCAATGGTGGTAAGCATTGGTACGAGTACCAATGTTAATAAAGGAAAAGTTAATTACTATAAATGTTATTTGTAATTTGAGAATACCACAGCATCTGGACATTAGTGCTATATTTATTATTCTTTATTTCCTATGTTGATGTGTTGTTCTTTATTACTGCTGTATAATTGTGATAATTGAATGTGCTTATGGTATTATGTTTGATATTTGGCTGTTTAAGGAGGTGCATCATCATCCCCTTACTTGAAATAATATTGTGCACAATCTGCATTGATAATGAAGATTGAGTAATAAGTTTTGGCCGTGGAGATCGCCGTGCTAGGATGGTGAGATGTAAATCTTATAATTTGGCACGTGCAGATCGTCCCTGCAAGAACTTAGTTAATTTTATGGATAGTCATTGAGATGCGTCTGACAGACACGTGGAGTCGTGGGGCCGTGTCGATATATGGACCCTCGCTAGTCCCCGCATGGGTCAGGACTCTTTGATGATTGTATTTATCCAGAGTATCATGTTATATGGTTTGGACATATACTGGCTATTTTGAGGCTGATCATTTCACTGTGTCATATTGCAATTACATCTCTTGTTACATCTTTCATTCTTGTTGGATTACTGTGTTTTATGGTGGTTGAAAAAATACTTGGATCTTGATAACCTCTATTTGATGAAACTTGACTAGTAAGTGTAAATAAGACTTGTCTAAGTAAAGAATGGAGACCTTTTAATTTTATAAAATCCCCATCAAACTTCTCTTCGTTTCGGTCAATGAGATATACTGGGTAACAGCGTAATTTCGTACTCGATGACTACAACTGGTGTTGGCACTCTTTCTTGGTGCAGAATTTGATTCTGAATACGAGCCACATCTCGTGGAGCGATTTTGAGTTCGAGCTTGGTGGTCCTGGAGATGTGGGTGAGGGTTGTTGGGGGGGGGGAGGAGGGCTTTTCGTGTGGCCCACATCTCCCTCTATCTTTTACTTATTTCTGTTATATCGTACAGACATTGATATCCCTTCTGTTGAGGATTTGTCATTTTAGTTTCAAGCTCCTGCATCGTATTTTAGAAGCTCTTGTACGTTATGTCAATCAATTCCATTGGTGGATTTTTAGATTTCCGCATTCTACTTATAAAGAGCTTTATGTTGTAGATTTTTTTCCACTTTGTTTATTTTTCTCACTAGTTAGGTTAAAATTGGTAAATATGTTGGGTTTTGGCTTAATCCTATATGAAGTTGAAACATAGGTGCCATTACGACTGTAAATTTGGGGTCGTGACAAATTTCATATCAGAGTGCCCTAGGTTTAATCGTTTCACGAGTACGATAGCAGTATCCTAGTAGAGTCGTGACGGAGCGGGTAGGAATGACGTCGATACCTATCCTTTAGAGTTTATTATATACATTTAGGAAAAAAATTCGTTGTCATTATTAGCGTGACACGTTGACTTGTTTGAAATTCTAACTGATATCTCATTCTTCTCTAGATGCGAGGACCTCGTACATCGACAAGGTGTGGTCAAGAGCCTATTCCTGCACCTGCTCTTGGGAGCACTTCCGAGGTATGAGTGGCGGGGGCCAATCTCGAGGGTCGAGGTTGAGGTCTGGGTTAAGGGGGCTGTACTACAATCACTTGGTGGAAGGTCAAGTACCAATATCTACCCATGGTCGTTGGTAGGGACGCGTACCTCTGATGCAGATGTTTGGTCTGAGGATGTGGCAGATCGTGTCAATGGGATGGGCCAGCTCGTCTCCCACCCAATATTATTTTCAGATCTCCAGTGGTTCAAGATCCTTACTTGTATGTTTAGGACTCTAGAGGGATGCTCGGCAGTAACTTTGCTTGTCACTTTCGATCGCTCACAGACTCGGTGTTGGAGGGTCAACCTCCTGATCATTACTTCTACAGAGTCTCATACTCCCAATGACTTATCCAAGCTGCTGTTGTAGCTCCCGTTGGATAGATGACATTTCCAGGGTTTGCATCACATTTGGCAACATGCCTTCCGGATTAATATTGGATGAACAAAAAGATGTTTGAGGAAGTTCAGACTATGAATCCCCCGACTTATACTGGTGACTTAACTGAGGATGCATGAAAATTTATAAGTTTAGTATTTCCATGAGATGTTCATAATCTTGGATAATTGGAGTCTTAGTGGAGTTGACTACACTGCATTTCACAGATGACTAGCTCTGCAAGCAGTGGGTGGAGGGGTTAATATTAGCCCAGAAGCCACTGGATCCCCTTACCTATCGTTGGACTTAATTTAGCTAAGGTATTTCTAGCAAAGTTTGTTCACGCAGTGGAGGGAGCACAAGAGGCCGAGTTTGAGGGTTTGCGAGCAAGATGGTATGGGCATCGCAGAGTATGAGGGGATAAATTTCATGCTTTGGCTAGAGAGCTTTGATGATACTTCCCACAGAGGCTTAGAAGAGTCTAGGTTGTAAGGGGTTGAATCTTCCAAGGTCGGTCTGTATTTTGGCTGTGATATCCAGGATGCGTCTGGAGTGTGTCTCAGGTTGCTACGGTCTGGTGTTCCATTCCATAAGTGGTAGATGCTGCTTATGAAGTTGGGATAGGTGATTCAAAGTGTGAGTTTTGGAGCAGGTGTCCAGGGCAAGAGGGGGGGACCGCTGGTCTTCATTCATTATGGTGGTGCTACCGCCTATGAAGTCGAGGTTTACTGTGGGGAGATGTATCACTCTCAGTTCAGGCGGCAGGGCCCATTGCCGGTGCAGTTTTTACCAGCGTCTTAGTCTGTTTACGAGGGGCTGGAGTAGGTTCTTCGAGTTTGGTGCATACTTCGACATGGTTCATCTTCTAGAGTTGGTAGTTGTGGAGGAACATTCTAGTCTTCAGGCTCCGCTCTCATCCTGTGTCTCGTAGGGGTAGTTTTGAGTGTGATCTATAGAAAACTTTGTGAGAAACACTTCCCTAGTACAGAACGTGGTGGTTAAGTGCAAGGTTCGTTACGGGCTTTTGACGACGTGGCTTGCACAACCTTTAACTCTAGATGGTGTAACATAGTGGTATAGTGTTCTCATTCAGTAGAGGTGGTGCCTTCTTCTGGTCGAGGGTGTGGTCGGAATGTTCGTATGCTTTTTTTGTGTAGCGCGGAGGCTAGAGGTTTCAGATGTTGTTATCATAGGTATTATCTTTTTTTGTCAATCGACCAGCTACTCTATTATTCGAGTCTGGCTCGTCTTATCTTATATCCATCATATTTTGCTCACGAGTCCTGGATATATTATGTAATTCTCCTTGATTGGCGATACATGTTTCTACTACTTCCTGTTGGGGAGATTCTCTGTAGTTTTAGATGTTCAGGTGTAGCATTATTTATTGTTACCGCTTGATGGGGTTTGACATTTATGCAGAGTTTAAAGAACTCTTAGATATGGTAGATTTTGAGTGATTTCTTGGTATGGAGTGTTTATCTCTTAGCTCGACGTCAATTTTAAGGATTGCACCCAAGACAATTACTTTATATATGCCTGGTGAAATTGCCTATATAGAATGGAGAGGTTCTCTTAGTCAATCGCCCTCCTAAGGTGTGGCTTCATTTCTAGTCTCATCAATTGGTAGAGAGAGGATGTTTTGGTTTATTGGCACACGCATTCGAGATACTAGTGTGAGGGACCGCCTATGGCTTGAGTCTGTTCTTGTAGTGATTGAATTTTATAGGTATTCCCAACAGATTTTACCAGTCTCTTTCCACCAATTCGTCATATTGAGTTCTTATGATTTGAGCCAGGCCACTCAAGCCTATTTCCATTCCTCATTCTCACAATGGCACGACCTTGGGAATTGAAAAGTTGGAAGGGTTTTGTTGAGCAGAGTGGTTTCATTAACCGAGTCTATCTCGCTTGGGGTGCTCTCATGTGATTTGTGAAGAAGAAGGATGAAATCTATATTCGTGATTTGTATTGATATCATCAGCGATAGGTAACCATCCAGAATAAGTATCCCAATACCTCTCATAATGATGATTTATTTGATCAGTGGGCACGGTGCTGCTCGTCAGTTTTGCTCCATGATTGACTTGAAATCTGCTATCATCTCGGGATATCAATAAAATAGCATTTTCCAACACCCTATGTCCATTGAGTTTTTGTTGATGGGGGGGGGGGGGTGGGTGGTGTAGGTGGGGTGGGAGCGATATAATGGGAAGGTACGTTGTGGGTGGGAGGGGGGTGGTGAATGTAGGGTGGTAGGCGAGGGATGGGGGTGGGTGGGGGTTGAGCGGTGTTGTTGGGGACTATTGTGGGTTGGTCTTGCGGATTGACTAATGTCCCCTGCAACTTTTATGGATTGATGAAATGGAGTGTTGGCATAACCATACTTGGATTCCTTTGTTTGTAGTCTTCATGGAGATGATATTTGTATACTCAACGGCAATAAAGGAAGGAACATGAGCATCATTTGAGGATTGTGGGCCTGGGATTCTAAATGACAAAAACTTTACTTAAAGTTTTTCAAATGTGAGTTTTGGCTTAGTTCAGGCATCATTCCGATTGGGACATGTAGTGTGTCCAAAGGGTTTATTGGATCCTAAGAAGATTGAGGCATGTAGAGATTGGTCATACCTGTTCAGTTACTGAGATTTCGGTAGTTTCTTCTTAGACCTTGCAGGTTATTAGTAAGCAAATTTGTAAGGGGTTCTATGCCATTGCAATCTCCATTCCTAATTGACATAGAAAGAGGTGAGTTTTCAGGTGCTCTGACGAGTGTGTGAGTTTAGTTTTCAAAAGCTCAAGCTTTATTGCTACTGCTCCCGATTTGAACCCCTACCCCTAGGGAGATTTTGTGTGTATATTATGATGCTTCTCGAAATTGTTGGTTATGTATTGATGCAGAAAGGAAAAAAAAAGGTGATAGCCTATGCGTCGACACAGTTGATGGTTCATGGTCTAAAAACTATCCTATTTCTTATTTAAGAGTTGGCGGCTGTGTGTTTGCATTTAAAATTTGGAGGCAGTTAGCATCCTATGGTGTGCAAGTGTGTAAGGGTGTTCATAGGATCATCTTTTCTCCAGTAATGGATATTCAATCAGAGGGTCTCAATTTCAGGCGCTGGACATTATTGGCGTTTCTCAAGGACTACAACAGGACTATTCTTCTATCATCAATGGCGGCAAATGTAGTAGGCAGATGCCTTAAGTCCCGAATACGTAAGTATGGTTGTCCCAGGCGGCCAGTTATAAGTGGTGAGCGTTTTAGCTATGGATGTCCCAATCCTTGGCCAATGCTTTGGTGAGCCTGATATTTTCAGACATCTGGTAAGGTGTTGGCTTATATGGAGGCTAGAGTCATCTTTGGAGTGATTCGGGTTCACATTTGATGATGGTGAGTTGTATATGTAAGATTAGAGACAAGGGTGTAAAAGTAATAGCCAAGGTTGCAATTCTGATAGTGAGTGATTTTGAGGATTAAGCTTGTATCTTTGTTCCTCGGGACAGTTGGATTTGACTAATTGATCTGGAGGAGGCCTATAATTCGAGGTACTCTATTCATCCAGGGCTACTAAGAGCTATCGTGACTTGAAGCACATTATTACTGGTATCGGATGCATAGTGGACATATTAGATTTTGTTATCTTCGGTGTTTTTGAATTGTAAGTCAATGAAGTATAAACACCAAAGCCCTGTAGTATCCTAAGATGCCTTATACCGTAGTGGATGGAGCGCATTTCTATTGACTTTGTGGTAGGGTTCCACGTACTTGGGTAACTTGATGCTATATTGGTCATCACTGGATCAATTGACTTAGTTTTCACACTTCGTACCACTTCAGACTACCTATAAGGGTTTTAGAGAAGTTTCCAAGATTTATTCTGGATAGTTCGTTTTGCATGGGGTTCCCTATTTCTATTATTTCCCAGATTGTGGGCACCATAATTTACATCTGTTCGTTTTGCAATGGTGTTCCTATTCTATTATTTCCGATTGTGGCACCTAATTTCATCTCTTTCTAAGCGGTCTTCGCAGAGGAGTTGGGGCACTCCGGTGATCTTAGTACAGACTTTTCACCCCAGACTGCCGTTCAGTCTGACTGGACTATTCAAGTTCTTACAGACATGTTACGGTTGTGGATCGCTTTGTTGGTCATTGGGAATCAATTTTTTGCATTAACAAGCGTTTCTTATATATAATATTACATTCACTTTTTGAGGATGACACAATTTGAGGCTTTGTATGGTAGAAGATGTCTGTCTCTGCCAATTGGGTTGATGTTGAATCCTGTTTGAGGGGGTTAGACCGTGGGGTACAAATTTGCTGGTGGAGTCCTGTGGACAAAGTCAAATGATCAAAGATAGACTTCTCATCGCTCGATTAGGCAACTGAGTTATGCAAATATGAAGTTCGTGACTTGGAGTTTATGGTTTTAGATAGGGTTCTATTGAATGTGTCACCCATGATAGTGGGATGAGAACTTGCCCAAGGCAATATTGGGTTCTTCAAAGATTGTGAAGCGGATTGGTGAAGTGCTGTAATCAGTTGCTTGTACCATCTGGTTTGTCCCTTTCCCCATACGTATTTCATATTTTCGATACTGAAGAGTATCATCAATGGGGTGCTCATGTGATTCAATTGGATCAATGTTACTGATCAGAAAATTGTGAGCTTTGAGGAGGTTCCTATTTTGTATGGCCATCAGAAAGTTGAGGTCGAACGATATTGCTTAGTAAAGGTTCAATTGAAACAATCGTCCAGTAATGTGAATGTGTACAAACTTTCTTATTATTATATTGCATAATTGTGGTAGAGTTGGACAAACGTCCAAAACTTTGCAAAAGGAAAGTGAAAAATCTCGAAATTCCGTGCACAAGGTTCGGCATTTTTAAGGTAGTGTACGGGTCTTTTTAGACTTGTTGAAAGACTTTGTTTCCGTATCAAATGAGTGATGAAATAATATAGTAAGGCGAAATAGTGAGGGTCCCTCTTATCAAGTGGTGTAAGGCATACATGGTATGAGTATCGTTGTTTATAAAGGAAGTTTTACTACAGAATATTTATTGTAATTTGAGAATGCTCAACGCATAATGGACAATTACTGATAATTATTGACTGAATTCCTTGTGTGAATGTGTTGTTTCTTTATTACACCCGTATAATGGTTATAATTGAGGTGCTTATTATTTATGTTGAATATTTGACTGATTGAGGTGCGATCATCACCCCTACTTGAAAAAATATGTGCACATGGCATTGAGATGAATTGAGTATAAGTTGGGCACGTGGAGATCGTCCGTTCTGGGGATGGTGAGATTAAAGATTATAAGTTGGACACATGAGCTTGTCTGTGCAAAATTGTTTGATTTTATGATAGTGCGTTGAGATCTTTTGTACAGAAATGTGGAGCTCTCCGTGTTGGCATATGGACCGTGCAAGTCCCCCCTGGTAATTACTATCGATGTTTTCGAAGAGTATCATGTTATACGATTGACACAGTACTGGGTATTCTGTAAGCATATCATTTTCATGGTGTCATATTGCATTGACATCTAATGGCATCTTTCCTTCTTTTTGATTATTTGTTTCTATTGGTGGTTGGAAAATACTTGATATTTGATTATACCTGCTATTTGATGAAACTTGGACTCGTAACTGTAATAAAGATGTTGTATAATTTTAAAATTGATTTTTCTATATAAAATCCTTTCAGTGGACTTCTCTTTCTTGGTCAATGAGATATCTGTGTACACTTGGTTTTGTAGTCATACTACACTTGTTGCACTCTTTGTGTACAGATTCAATTCCGATACTGATAATAGATCGTGGACGAT
The DNA here is from genome assembly GCA_027704765.1 of Solanum habrochaites. Lineage (NCBI taxonomy): Eukaryota > Viridiplantae > Streptophyta > Magnoliopsida > Solanales > Solanaceae > Solanum > Solanum habrochaites. The sequence continues at coordinate 144,978 of JAKWJA010002145.1, forward strand.
TTGTGAGTAGGGGGGGGGGGCTATCTTGGGTGTCTTGGAGTATGGGTGAGCTTCTTATTGTTCTGTGGCTCACATGTTTGGACAAAAATCAGTAGTGTAAACGCTGAGAGTAGCCAAGGGCAACCCGTGAAAGATCACGAGTAAGAAGACCAACCAGAAAATATATCAAAAGACCAATTTAACGTTGGTTCGGTCAATCGAGACCTACATTCACACATGGAGATGAAACAATCCCCTATAAATCTGAGAGTAATACAGAGAGAAACAACCTCAATCAGCTTCACGGGCAGAATACATGGGGAGGTCCACCAAGCAAGTGATACCATACAGCTTGTGACCCATAAATTCTCCTCCTACCAAACTCTTCAAAGTCAATTAAGACTACGTTGTGAATGCTGATTAATTTAGAATGGAACCATTCATCTCTTTATAGAGTCCTAAATATTCTTCCTACTAGAAAAAAAAATTAGTCAATCCCAACTTTTCCTGAAATGAAAATCTAGTTATGGTAAGAAATCCCAAGGCAATGATACCCAACAAATCTCCTCTTTGGGCCTAAATTTCCTACCATAAATAAAGTGTTGTCTCATCTTCTTCACTTAATCTTCAACAACTATGCTTCTCCTCCTCCCATAATCTCGTTTGCAACAATTTGATGTCTCAACAATGAGAGAACCTTTCTGAAACACTGTTCTAACAAAATCTTCATTACTGTTAAAAAGGTTGCGACTAGAATACACCTGCCAAGATGAACACCTCTTTCTAACCTGGTTCAATCATCCTACGAAACCTACTCATATTGATAGGACTCACTCTATACACTTGTTAGATCGTGGAAATAAGCAGGTTAAACACGGAGCTAGCAAATCAAACCTCAAAAGACCACAGTAAAAAGACATGCATAAATATACGAAAAGACAACGAAACTTTAACGTGGTTTGGGCATCGACCAACACCACAAAGTAGATGATCAATCTAGCTATAAATAGGGTGAGAGTACAAATACAGAGAGCAACAACCTCAAAACCACTTCATTCGGAATACTGGGAGGTCACACAAGTGATAACGTAATCAAACTTGTGACCCCCACTTCTCCCCCTAACCAACCTCAAAGTCCCTAAAGACTACATTATGAATGCTGATTCAGTTAGAATTAGAACTTCACCTATTTATAGATTCCTAAACATTTTCCTACTAGAAACAATATTAGTCAATCCAATAACCTTTTTCTAAAGGAAAACCTATTATGGTAAAAATCAGGGCACTAAAACCCAACCCACCCATCCCCTCTATCTTTTACTACTTTTGTTATATTAGTATTCAGACAGGATATCCTTATGTTTGGATTTGTTTGTTTCAGGTTTTATATTTGCATCATAGTTTTAGAAATCCTTGTACTATGACACCCACTCTTGGGTGGTACTTTTAGTCTTTTGCGCAATTCGTACTTATAAAGAGTTCTTTCTCACTATTAGTTAAATTTGGTAAAATGTTTGGTTGGAATTACCTATTGGTTTGGGGAACATAGGGACGTGGTCATCGACGACCTTGTGAAATTTGGGTCGTGACAGTATTTGCATATATTTCATCATGCTTAGTACAAAAAGGGGACAAAAATCATTTGTGCCACTCCGACACTATCGCATAGCAAAAGGGGAAAAAGTGATTTCCTACCCCATATTCTTTCCCTTTTTTCCAAACAATGTAGGGTTTCGGGCCATTGAGGTATCAAGGTCATTGAAAGAGACAATGGACTTTTCCCCAGTTTTGGTGGCCCTCTAGTTTTTCCGAGGATGGTGTCACTACTTAAACCTTAGTAGTAATTGCTATAGTCTAAGACATTCATTTCTAGAGTAGTATGTTATAGTCCTAAAGACATTCATTTCTCTCCTATTGTTGAAGATTGTTTGTAAGTCTATGTAGCAATTTGAATTTGTATTGAGGGCTTGCTGACTGTTCTTCTCATTTATTAGACTACATTCTTTTATGTTACGCATATGGTATAGAATGAAAAGCCTATGTAGCTTCTCCTATGCAAGAGTCTAACTAACTTCATATGTATATAGGTTTATAAGTTAGAGGTCTTGTAAATCTCAATATATAAAATTTTTTAAATTTTTCCGCATTTTAACTATAAAATGTATATGACAAATGCTAAGAGGGACTAGTCTTAGTCGTCTCCGATGACATGACGCTGGTTACGTCTAAAGGGGGTGCTCCCCGATCGTGACAATAATGTAACATTCTCTTCACCTTCAACACGTTTTATAGTTTTTTTTTACAACTACTAGGTCATTAAATATTTCAAAAAGATCATTCATTTTTAAATTTAGCTATAGAAGTTTATTAATTTTTAATTTGTATCATAAATCACTCAAAGTTTTTATTATTAAAAAATTACAGAAACAAAATAATTTATTTTCTAGTCTCACTCACGTGATATAAATTACCAAAAAATCTAAATGTTGAAAGAAACCTAGCACTAAAAATTTAGGACAAAATTACCCGGAAAATTATATCTATAATTACATATATTTAAACTTTGAAGTGGTATAAATGTGGATGTTTTCCTGCCAAAAAAAAAAAGAAAGAAAGAAAGAAAAAGACCCCCCCAAAAAAATTGTCACCACAATATTATAGGAATATTGATTTTGTCATGTAAAAAGGATGATACATTCAATTGTCTTTAATACCCGTAGAATTACTAATATTTCCCAAATGATATTTGGTATCTACAATTGACAAATAAATTTGTGTCCATATAATTTTATCATTAGTTGACAAATATTTTTGGTACATATCTCAAATTCTTAATACTAGTGTTTCTTTTTATGATTTTTGGGTGTCAAATCTCATTTTGAATTTTTTTTAAATTGAATTTTACCACTTAAGCCAACAAATAGTTAATAAATCCTTTAACCACACTTACACAAATTACAGACGCCTTCCTAAGTTCTTAATCCATATTGCATTTTCCACGCGGCCTACTCAACTAAAGGAATATACAGTGCCTCGGGAACTGCCATCGTGAACTTAAAACATTTTTTTCTTCTTTGAGGTTCAAATCTAAGAGTCCATTCCATGTCTCATTGAATGATTCTATGGAGCTTAAGATTATTCCATCTACTATGGTCCAATTCCACGGTCACTATGTAAGGGTCATACATAAACTAAGAACTAAATTATAAATTCTTGGAACTTGGGACAATGTTGCACTCTCTAGATCTTTTCTAAGGGTACATTCAATGGTTTGAAATTCCTACTTAGATGTAATGTTATTTTTAGTTTTATTGATTTGACAAACCTACCAGGTCTTGATCGATAGGGGGAAGGAAACATGGTGCGAACCTGTAGGCACTGGTGTACAGTTTGTTATAATCAATAAGGGGGTAAACATTATTTGTAATTTTGATGATTTTACAAACCTAGAGACCTTGTGAAGGAAAATGGTCCATGATGCGATATATTCTCTCTACTGCTAGGCTAGAAAAGGTAGAGGTGGTTGGTGCACACTCTCTAACTGACGACATGACAAACCCAGGGACCTTATGAAGGAAAATGGTCCTTTCTGCGACAAACTCCTCACTGCCAGGCTAGAAAAATTACAAAAAATTGGTACACTGTCTCCAACAGTGGCAGTAGCCTTGGCCAATGGCATGGCCTGGAAGGTTATGACTATTATACGTAAAGATTATGTCCAATATTCATAACCTTAATTTTTGCTACTTGATAATTCTCAAGAACTCTTGTAAAGGCTCACAAAGGTGAAGATTAATCCTCAAAATCAACTCAAACCAAATGGAGCTGCAAGCTTAGTGGTCTTAGGATTAATTCTTTTGTACACACATTGCAAATATGTTCCTACATCTATAAAGGAATCAGATAGTTGTTTGGTGTGAAAATCTTAAAAATCAATTTAGTCCAACTGATTTGGTGGGCAACCTTGTTTGTTGTTTAGTAAAAGTATAAGTCATCCAGAGCGTGGTGGTTTAGTTGGCGACCTGTGTGTTGCTTAGTCGAATTCTAAGTTGTCTAGTGGTGATAGCTTAGTGGGTGGTGTTGTATCCGCTTAGGCTCTTCAAGTAATATGTAGATTACTTGATCGTGAGATTAATAACTTTTTCTCATATTAGTTGTAACCGGATTTCACTTTTTCTTTAGAAGATTAGTGAAAACAGTTGAAAATTTTGTGCGGTGGGTTGTGGTTTTACTCCCTTGAGCAAGGAGGTTTCCACAAAAACTGTTTATGTTGTGTTCTAACTATTATTTACTATTTGTTATTAATTTGTTTGAGTTAAGGGACTTGGTCCGTTGACTGATAGTGGACGCACGCATTCTATCATGTATGCTTAGGGTTTTTTTTCTTTATCTTTTGACAAAGTAAAGTTTTGCTATATTTAGGGCTGATTTTTAAATGCTATACAATTGAGTATTCGGTTGTTTGAAATTTAGGATGTTACGTTTCTTTGTTTAAGCTGTAGCTTTGATAACAAACAACCTTTTTTCTGTTATGGCGCTTCCAAGTTTTTAGTTCAGTGACTTGCATTTTTGTGAAGTTTGTATTCGAAGGTTTGAATAACCATGATATTTCTAATCAACATTTTTTGTGTAAATAATCTTCACATAGTAACCCAGTTGTTGAGTTTTGCTCCATTTTCTGGTTAATTTGAAGTAGACAATAAAGTTTAGTTATTTGCATCCTACCAAAATTGTAGGCAAATGGAATGTAACAAAGATGAAGTTGTTAAGTCCAAATAAATTGGTGAGAAGAAATTAACCGAGCAGGACATTGCTGGAGCTCAAAAATTTCCTTTGAAGTCGAAAAATATGTTTCCAACTCTGATGGTAATTCTCGATTCCGGTAGATTATCAGTATTTATGTTGCTAGTGAAAAGAAGAAGACTAATGTGGAAGTGGACTTTTCTGGTGTCCTTTCTGTAGAACCCTTAGCTAATTATGAAACAATAATAAATTATTACACAAGACTTGCTCAACCTCTTAAATCAATTTGTTGGGAACAGATGCAGGACTCTTAAGATTATATCTAAAGCTCTAAGTTTGTTGTCCGATATAACAAAAAGAATGATGTAGGAAAATAAACATGGATCAATGAAGCTTCTTACATGATAACAAGTTATCAGTGCATTGTACTGGGATACATTTTTGAATAAAAGTAATTCATTTGCGAAAACTAATGCATGCTTTATATTTTATTCAGTTTTAACTTATTCAAAAGATTATAGGCTATTTAGAAGAGAGAGGCACATCTAGGAGTACAAGAGGAATCTAACTTCATCTAAAGATTAGAGCATAATTTTTACAACTTCATCTAAGAAGGAAAAAGATATGGAAAACAAGAAAAAAACTTTGCCTGTCTTTAGTGCTCGTGTTGATTTAGAAATAGAAGTTAGGTCAATGAATATTCCTGATTCAGACTTCCATAACTTTGACAAGTATAAAATGGGGTCAATGAGAAGGAATCATGCACTTGTCAAAATTATGAAATTCCTAATCACGAACATTCATTGACTTAGATTATGTTTCAAAATCAATGGGAGCACTATCTATATACAAATGAAGTTTGTTTATTTTTTCCTTCTTAGATGAAGATGGAGAAGTTGTGCTCCTTTTTTTTAAGTTTATTGCTGATCTATCCTAGCCTTATTAGTTAGCATATTACAAATTTCTAAATTGAACAACTATAATGAACACCTAGTCATGTGTACCTATCAGCTTTGAATCAATAACAAAACATGCATTAGTTTTAATGAACAAATTTCTTTCTTTAGAAAAGCTTTCGAGTTCAGTGCACTCGTAGCTTCTTTTGGTGTAAGAAGATTCAACGTGAAGTTGAAGATCCATGTTTGTTGTCATACAGTATTTTGGTTCAATCTAATAACAACCTCCTTGCTTCAAGTATAATCTTAAGCACCCCTTTCCCCAAACATATAGAATGTTATCACAATGAAGAGCTTGAGCAAGTCTTCTGTAATATTTTTTTTATTGTTTCATCATCAGCCGAGGACTATACAAAAAGTATACCATGAATATCCACTTCACCAGTAGTCTTATTCTTCTTTTTTTATGAGCGTAATTAACATTAAGAATCTTGATAAATTTAGAAATGCTATAAAAGTCTAAAAGAAATTCTGAACCCTCAAAGAAAATTTTGAAATTTCCTTCTTGATTAATTTTTTATCAACAAATTTTCTAGCTGTAACATCTTCATCTTTATTTTCTACAACTTAGGGAGATAGAAAATAAGCAAACTTTAAATGACCTAGTTTTTGAATGAACTTTATTCACATTAATACTATGGAGAAGAACTATCTTTGACTCTTCAAACCCTAGAAAACAATCACTACAAAAGTACATGTCAAATAAGCTATAAACTTGTAAGAAGAGAATAATACATTTAAAGAAAAAGGGGTACTATTACATATTAATAAAGCTGAAAGGTAAGTCATAATTAAGTGTGAAACTATAAGTTTGATTATACTTGTTTTATGGATTTCATTGTCTAATGCGCTATACGATTTCCGCAAACACCAGAAAAGCACAAATAAGAAACCCGTGAATGATTCTGAACTTTACAAAAAGTAAACCTAACTAGTAAATAAATAAGGGTGTTGATATAACAGTGGAAAACTTACAGTAGTTTCGAACATTACATCGTTCTATCTATTGAATTAACTGTATTAGACCTTTCTAAATCTAACTATGGTATTGATCCATCCAAATGAAAATAATTGCATATAACCTTCTAAATTTAATCATATTTTATATCGAAAATCTCCATAATTTTATATATTTAATCATTTAGCCAAATGTAAAGGACTTTGAACAAATGGAATTAAGAATTGATAAAAAAAAAAAAGGGACTTGATTTCTTGATCTTGCCTATCAGTTTTTAAATAACTTTCTTATTTAAAAACTTATGAATTGAATTTTACCCTTTGTTTGAAAAAAATTGAACTTCATGCTAAATTGTGAATTGTTTAGGAAGATAAAAAAATAAACCAAATTGATGAGATGCTAAAATTAACATGCTTGGTACAACAAAACAAAGTAACAACAGGATAAGGACACTCGTTCTAGACAAAAACTAAATGTATCTTCCTTTTTGAAATAAGAATCATGGAAAAAAATTAATTAAATTATCGGCCTTTTGAAAATGTAAATTGTAATGGCCCCGAAAGCAATTCTTTACATAATTCAAGTTTCTGTAAGCGCATAAATAGTGGCTGAATTTGTTATAAAACGAGCAATGCATCTTGTTATTACCTTCAAGGTCATTTGCTTGATTTTGTGTTTATTTCCATTTTCCCCTTTCCATATACCTTACGCTGCAGTCTGCAGAACCAAATCCCAATCCTCCAGAATAAAATGTCTATCCTCCTTAATAACTATCCTGACTTCTATGTAACTGGCTAAGTGCTAAAACTACCTATACATAGTAATAACTAAATAAAGCAGTAATAAAATACATATACATAGTAATAACTAAATAAAGTAGTAATAGTAATACTTAGGCTTTATTTTCACCCTTCTTCATGTGTCTATAGACTTTAGTTACAACAGGTTTAACATACCCGTCACAACGAGTTTCACCTTGTCCTCAAAGTGAAACGAGGAAATTGAGCATCAATAACTTCATAGGGTTCCCAAGTGCTCTCAAAGTCGGGCAAATCCTTCCACTTAATTAGAACCTCGTGGAAGCCATTAAGAAGTTTCCGACAATCTATCACACTTTCAGGTTGTACTAGCATTTCAAGGTCTTAACACAGCAAATGAGGAAGTTGTTGAACACAAATCGAATCATTCACACCACACATTAGCCAGGAAACATGGAATACGGAATGCACCAATTTCGCTCAAGACTGAATATGACCCATAGTAACAAGCACTTAACTTCTCATTAATATTTTTAGCAAGTGAACAAATCTTGAAAGGCTGCAATCGAAGATAAACAAAATCACCAGGTAGAAACACAACTTCACAGCGCTTAGCATCAGCATACATTTTCATTTGATATTGAGCATTGGTCAAATTAGCTTTTAATTCATATAGAATTATGTTGCGAGCACTACGCTGCTGGTTAACCTCTTCGACAACAATAATTTTCTTAAGTGAACCGCAACAAGGAGGAATGATCTCATCCATATCAAGCTGTAAAAGGATTCATCTTGGTGGAACCATGGTAAGTGGTATTGAACAAAAATTCAGCCCAAGAAATCCATTTTGGCCATTGTGTTGGATATAATTCTGCAAAACAACGCAATTAAGTCTCCAAGGATTGGTTAAAAACCTCAATTTGACCATCTGTTTGAGGGTGATATCCTGATATCAATTTGAGTTTAGTAACAGACAACTTGAACAATTCTTGCCAAAATTGGTTGACGAAACTGATCTCGGTCAGATACAATAGATTTGGGGAACCCATGCAAGCGTACAATCTCACGAAGAAACAATTCAGCTACACTCTTTGTTATATATGGTTGAGATAAGAGAAGAAAATGACTATATTTAGTGAAATGGTCTACCACAACTAGTATTGTTTCATGTCCCATTGTTTTTGGAAACCCGCTGATGAAATCCATAGCAATATCATCCCAAACATGAGTAGAAATAGGTAATGGTTGCAGCAAGCCAGCTGGACGAAGAGCTTCATACTTATTATGCTTGCAAACTTCACAACTAGCCACAAAGTTTTGTACATCCCTTTTGATCCCATTCCAGTACAAAACTTGTGAAATGCGCTTGTATGTACGAAAAAATCCAGAGTGACCACTCGTAGGTGAGGAGTGGAATTCCCTAAGGAGCATAGGAATGTGTAATGATGACCGAGAAATCACCATCTGGCTTTTGAAATATATGCTGCCATTTTTTAGAGCATAATTCGGTCATGAAGTTGGATCCTGGAGAAAATTTTGTGTCAAATGATAGATTTGGTCGTCTTGTTGAACTTCGGCGTAAAAATAATATAAGGTACTGCTGCGTAAACAGAAAAATCCATGAAATGAAATTAGCGGGACAAGGAATCAACTGCCTTATTTTCACAACCTGGTCGATGTTGAATCTCAAAATCAAATCCCATCAACTTGGTGATCCATTTTATTTTCTCTTCTGATATAACATGGTGGTCCATGAGAAATTGGAGACTTCGTTGATCTGTTCGTATAATGAAATGTCGACCCATCAAATAATGACACCACTTTAGGACCACTAGCCTTTAACTCCCTCTCATATACTTATTTGGACTGAGCCCGAATTGAAAGTCCTTGGCTAATAAAAGCAATAGGATGTCCCTCTTGCATTAGGACAACTCCAATCCCTAACCCTGAGGCATCTGTATCAACCACAAACAGCTTGTTAAAATCTGGTAGTGCTAAGACTAGCAAAGTGACCATAGCTTTCTTAAGTGAATCAAAAGCTAATTGAGCTTCTTCATTCTAGCAAAAAGCATATTTCTTGAGCAATTGTGTGAGTGGACTCGCAGTTTCCCCCATAGTCATGAACAAAATTTCTATGGTAATCACTGAGTCCTAAAAATCCCCTCAAGACTTTAATATTTTTTTGGACTTGGCCAATTAGCCATAATTGTTATTTTGGCAGGATCCGCCGCGTTTCCACTTGGTGAAACCAAATACTAAAGTTGTTGTTGACGAAAATCACATTTTTTTCTATTGACAACCATGTTATGAAATTTAGAATTTGTACCACCTCCCGCAAGTGATCCATCTGAGAAGAAAAATTTGTGCTATAAACTAATATATCATCGAAAAAGACCGATACAACTTACTTAAGTAGCGCCGAAATATCTCATTTCATCGAGGATTAAAAAGCATATCGTGCATTAGACAACCCAAAGGGCATGACCAAAAATTCATAGTGGCCTTCATGTGTACGGAAAGTTCTTTTTGTTACATCCTCCTTGCAAACACGAATTTGATGGTAACCTGATCGTAGATCCAATTTAAAAAATATAGTGGAACCCCCAAGCTCATCTAGTAACTCATCAATTGCTGGAATTGGAAATTTATCAGGAACAATTATCTTTTTTGCAAACTGGCAACACTGGACTAGAGAAAGGATTAGTACTTGGTTGGATGATTCCAGTTACTAACATTTCCAGTAATATTCGCTCAATTTAATTTTTTTTGGTAATGTACATAATGATATGGATGAATATTAGGTGGATTAGATTCCTTTTTAAGTCGTATAGCATGGTCATGACTCCTATTAGGTGGCAGCCCTTTGAGTTCCTCCAATAAAGCTCCAAATTCTTCCAATAGTTGCTGCAAATATAGATTTTCTTGTTCTTCCCCTGCATTTAACCCATTTTAGATTAACATATATCCTACTCCATCTCCCTGTAAGGCCTTAATTAATATTTTGAGTGAAGCTACTTATTTTGGCAGCGAGGGGTCTCCTCGAACAATTTGTGTTTGCCCTTCTATTTATAATTTCAATGTCAAGGTTCTGAAATTAGCTTGAATATCACCCAGGTTTCCAGACACTCTAATCCTTGAACCACATCAGCACTACCCAAATTAAAAAGGAGATAATCCTATTTTATCCACAATTTATCAATACACAATTCCACTTCTTTGCAACTTCTCCTACTCTTTTCTTTTTGATTATTCCCCACTTCCACCAGGAACGACTTAATATTTGTTTGCTTTAACCTAAATGCTTCAGATGCACCGCTATCAATCAACAAAATAATTTCCTTCCCATGTATTGTTCCACATACTTTCAAGGGGCTTCTTTGTGGTAAATCCTGCAATAGAGTAGAAAGACAACTCCATTAACTTTTGTTATTCTTGTTGTCCTTGAAGATTTAATTGATCCATCTCTGGGTTGATTATTTCATCCAAAGGCTCTTCAATGCCTCCATCTTCGTCGTTCTCTGCTGCTACAATAAGCAAATTAAATTGTTTTGAATTGCACCGGTGATTAGAGACATATTTTCATCGCAACGAAAACAAAGCCCTTTCCTCAATTTATCCTGATACTCTGCATCAAATAGCCTTGTGAATGCTCCTCCTCGCTTTGCAGAAATTTCAGGTCTTGGTTTCACATATTCTTCTAGCTTCTATTCTTAAAAATGTCGTGGTATTTTTGTAATTGTTGTACGGGCAGAATGAAAAGGTGTTCTTATTCCACGTACTTGGGGACTGGTGGCACTTACTGTATGGCTATTGTCAGTCACTGGAAAATGCATTGAGCTCCAAGAAAGCGACACACACATATCTTTTGGTAAGTGGGATTGTCCAAGATCCCAATTCTTCTCTTCAATACATTGTCTTTGGTCCATAATCTGGGTTAGATTTCCTAGCTTGCTAAGACGCAATTCTTCTTTAATCTATTTTCTCAAGCCATTTATTAAAATTCCCAACAAAACCTCCTTATCAGCTTTTTTCAAAGGTGCAGAAAGTAATTCAAAATCTTCTCTGTATTGGTCCAGACTTTTCCTGACTGTGATGGAGTAAATCGCTGGAGTATGGCTACTTGAAACACAACCTCCTTGCTTCAAATATAATATAAAGCACCCACCTCTTTCCCCTAACATATAGATTGTTATCACAATGAAGAGCTCGAGCAAGTCTTATCTAATGTTTTTTTATTGTTTCATCATCAACCGAGGACTCTACAAAAAGGATGTCGTGAATATCCACTTCACCAGTAGTCTTATTTTTTTTATGAGCACAATTAACATTGATAATCTTGATGAATTTAGAAATTCCATCAAAGTCTTGAAACAAATTATTAACATTCAAATCAAATTTTTTAAATGTCCTTCTCGGTTAGTTTTTGCTCAAAAACTTCTCTAGTTGTAACATCTTCATATTTATTACATTTCATTTGCTACAACTTAGACGGGTAAAAAATAAGCAAACTTTACATGACCTAGTTATTACATGAAGTTTATTGACATAAAAGGAGAAATGCTCGATGACATAGTTATTGCATGAAGTTTATTCACATTAATATTGTGGAGAAGAACAATCTCTGACTCTTCAAACCGTAGAATACAATCACTACAAAAATGCACGTCACATAAGCTACAAACTTGAAAGGAGAAAATAATACATCCAATAAAAATGGTGCTATTACATAGAAATAAATACGAAAGGCAAGTTAGATTAAGTGTGAAACTATAAGTTTGATTATATTTGTTTTATGGATT